>OU696573.1:425000-435000 GCA_916048095.2 Sacculina carcini
ATTGGTGGAAATTGCATTAATCTAGGATGGAGCATCCATGGAGCCAGAAAAACTTGTCAATTTCTCCAGCGTGCTGCAGTGACACTCGCTAAACCTGGCGCTGTCAAACAAGGTGCTCTCCACCTACCACAATAGGAGAGCAAAACGGATCGCTTAGCTACACACGCACTATCTCACAAACACCCAGCATGATGCGACACTTTATTAGTCGCACTGGTCCAGAAGACCTCACACAGCAGAACAGAGAGAGGTAGTCGAGAAAGAGAGGCGCGTGAAAGTCACCAGTGCGAGTAGATGCCGTCCACCGCCATCTGCTCGGACGTCCAGGCAGCGGCAGACTCGAACTTGCACCTCATTCCGCCACACAGCACAGGACAGCGCAGTTGGCTGGGAGTCAGCGCCAAAACTCCCTCGGCCAGCTTGCCCAGGTTGGGTCGCACCCCACTTACACCCCCTCCCCCGGCCGCGGCACCAGCGGAGGTTATCAGTTGCAGCTGCTGCAGCTCAGCGTGACCTCGACCTCGGAAGTCGTCCACTCGTGACCCGGTTGATTCACTGCTGGTCGACGTGGCAGAAGCCGAATATGTCGACATTTCCTTCATCGGCACGTACAAACACGCACGCCCACAAAACAATATGTGAATGCTACAAAATGTCTTGTAAGGGACGCTCTCAGGAAGTTCTTGGAGGAACTCCCACACTAGCTCTTTCACGTTCTATCATTGGCGGCGCCAAGTGGGAGGGCTTGGGGGCCTTGGCCCCACCCCCAAAATCATGATAATGGATATTAAAATTTCTCACCACTGTAAATGAAGCATTGTAATTATGGTTCAAGTTCGAGGACTCAATCAGTGTGCGCCAGTCCCATATTATAATATTATGTAGTCAGCGTTCGAGTGTAGCTCTTCATGCTTCGCCAAGCCCCCTCAACTTTTTCCTCAGCCCCGCTCAGCCCCCCATCGGAGAAACCCTGGCGTCGCCACTGCGTTATATGTTAAATTTCGCGTTAAATGTACGACAAAGTTACAAACTATGCTTTTAGAATATGCTTGAGAGCACGTAACATCGACAGCTAGTAGAGATGACAAATAGAGTGATGAAATGGATAGCCCAGTTTCATGGAATATATTAATACACAAGAGAGGTTTCGTTCCAAGTTGAGTGGCCATATGCACGTTTGTCTAAGAAAGTTACCATAAATGTTCTATTTATCCGACAGGCTCTAATAATCCGGCACTTCCTGGAAAGGCTTATTGAAACTGCAACCACGATTCAGTTATAGTTCAGCAACAGTTTATTTAGCAATCCTCATATAAACCGGCACTCATTAATCAAAGCAGAAATCATCGTCTTCATATGTGTCCTCGTCCCTGTTATCAGTGCACTATTTTCTGTGTTGCAGTTTTTGCGCCATCCTACCGTGCGGAGTGACCAAAAATAATCCGACAGGCTCTAATAATCCGGCAGGCACTTATAATCCGGCACCATACGTAGGGGGGCCGAAAAATAATCGGGCATGTCGGATAAAAAGAGTATTTACGGTCTTGAGTCTTCAAAATCGCTATCAAACAATTCGCCAGCATCGATGTAGACACACGCAGCTCTTCAACACATTGCTCATATTAAATACAGTTTTTATCAGCTGACCAGAGCAACACCAACAGTCTGGGCTCAAAATGACCTGCCATTGTCTTGGCTGCAAAACTAACCGTCTGAGATGAGCGAGCGTCGTGCATGTTCTCCTCTCTGTGTGCTACCTGTGCACCTGTGTCCAGGTCCAAGCTGCCTGTGATGTGACACTTCAGCAGTCCACAGTTAGCACGCGCTTGACAACACCGCCTCGTGCAACATTACTGCAAGACCAACGCACGCCACAACAACTGCACACCGGGACACACACTGACACACACACTGACACACACACACACACTTACACACACACAGACACACACACCTAGTGGGTGTGTGGGTGTGAGTGTATTTGTTCAGTGCCGATACGACACCGCCAAACAAGAACAATCAATAACTACACCACCACTTAACACATACACACACACGCACCGCATCAATCTACCTAGCCGCAACCTATATAGCAATGGGTAACTACAGTCATAACACCTACACCTACACTTACACACACCCACACATATACACAGTGGTGTAGCGTAGTGGTGGCGGAAGGGATGGTCCAGCTTTCAGTGGTACCATGTACCAGAAGCGTGAACAAAAGGTAGAGAGAGAGAAAGAGGATACAGTATTATCACCCTGTTAAAACATCACAGGGTGCACTAATTGAGCCGGGGACAATCTGGTAGAAATCGTGACTTTTATCAATATGCTGAGTTTATGCATTTTTACATAACATCATTTTTTTTCATAACAAATAACCAGAATTTATTATTTTATCATTCGAAACCATCATTATCGATGGTTTATAAAATTATTCAAGTGAAATTATACTAAAACATGTTGTAAATGTTGAAATTTGAAAATACAAGTGAAGTGAGCACAGCTGCAGTAAACATTAGCAGCGACGACGGAGGTGCACTCGACCATCACACCCGTGCACTCGACAATGACGCAACTAGGCGGAGTTATACTGCAAACTCTTCTCGATATATCCAAAACAGAGGTCATCTTTAAATTCGAAGGATGAATGAGGCGATAGAAACACACGGTCACTTTCTTGATCATTGTATTTGAGTTTGGATATTGATAAAACACTTCAAGTTGAAGACACGTGCACTGCTTCGATGATTCAGACTGGACACACACACATCCTGACCTCTGATGATTACAGTCACATCAGACCAGCGTCTCGTCACTAAAAAAATCCACTCAAAAATGATGCGCGTGACGTCAACATAAAGCGCGTGACATTTTGACAGATTGAAAGTGCTTGTGCTCAATTCTGACGTCACATAGGCAGCATAAACACACACAGACACACACACACACACACACACACACACACACACACACACACACACACACACACACACACACGGTTTATGCCGCGTGTTGTTGGACAGGTGAACACATGGTCATAATGGTGGATCACTCACAAATTCCACGACCAACAATAAACCACTGGAAACACTCGTAATATTTTCATTTATTTAATTTATTAAAGCATTTATAAAGCGCAATTCACACATAATGTGGACCACATGTGCTCCACATGTGAATATTCAAGTATATGTTTCGCATTGACAAAACAACACAGTATAATACAGATAGACGCAAAACATACCCGCACACACACACACACACACTCACTCACACACACACAGCATCAAGAAACACACAGATGTTTGTGAGTATGAAACAAAAACCAAAACAGAAATATCGGTCGATGAAATGCAGTGAAATATGGCAGTAGAGCGTTAGTGAGTCACCAGCAAGCAGACCCGCTAGAACACAGAGGTGGAAGAACTGGCAGCCCTCATCAACTGTACATTCACATCAACAAGTCACAGCTGTTTTGCAACAGATCCCGGCCACACAGCCAAACACAGCCAGCATAGCAGCACCACTGTCACCTGATTACCGCCGACAACAACAACTAGACAACATAATACACCCACACATGGGCACTGGTCGGCAGGTTTCACAGGCACTATGAAAGTTTCCAGATGAGAAGATGGTTGGTCGAGTCGTTGGCACGAGACGTTTGTGGCTTTGAGGAAGAGGATGAAGGGAACAGCTCGTGCCCTTCTCCTCCGCACACCAGTACTCTAGAAAACCGGTCATCAGTGTCCACTGAGTCTTCGCCACCGGCAGGATACAACCCCGGAGCTGTGTCTGTGCGTGTCTGCACAAAACAAACAAGTGGCTCCATTAGAGAAGCAGTAAAGGTTAAAGGCCTCAAGTGGCAGCTGCTACACGGGAAGAAGCCGAAGCTTATGAACACACAGGTGTGTCCCGTGCAGCTCGCTGTCACCGCAGAACCGACCCTCTCCACGCTATGACGCCACAAGGACGGAAGACGTATTAGAGAGGGCCACCTCCCCAGAATGCATGGCACAACTCATGACTGATATCTGATACCATCATCTACTGCTGAGTGGACAGGGACTGTTGGATTAATGAATTCGCTCAAAGATATTCTCCTCCGCCGGGCTTCGAGTCCTGGACCTCCCGCTTGTGAGGCGGGTGTTCTAACCACTACACCACGGAGTCCACAAAGAGAGCTAGAACAGTAGAGCTAAAATAGAGGAATTACCGCGAATCTGCGTTGACGAGCAGCTTTTAGCCCCGACATCCATTCAGATCATATATATAAATACGAATCAGAAATACATAAAAATACGGATAAAAATACAAATATCAGTAGCAAAAATGATAACATGATATGTCAACATAAAAAGAAAATTTGCCTGCTGAGTCTCACACAATTTGTTCCGTTTTGACCACGAGCGTCGATTACTGTAATAATGCCGGCAGTACAGACAGCAGATTACACTGACACTTTGCTGAGGCCAAGCAAGAGACTCATCGTGAACAATTCAGCACGCTACTTGAACCTTTATTTAGGCGTTTGATTTGATAAATTTATTTGATTCATCGCTTATTTATTTTTATTCTTTCTTCATTATATTTCATCTTCCTGGTTGAAGCCTTCACATTTCGAACTCTCTTTCTCTCTACATCTTTTGATTAGCTTCCGGTACACGTGGCCCCGCGGGGTGGTAATAGTGCTTACACTCTTCCCATGCTATTGGATTTGCCTGTAATAAAAAATTGAACTCTGCAACCATCTTATATTGTGCTGTATATGAACGAGTGTGAGTGAGTGCGTGTCCCCTGACCTTGCTGCGGGAGAACTGGAGACTGGTGGGGGAACTCTTGCGCGTGACAGACTCGGGAGGTCGGGTCAGGTCATCAGACGAGGTCACGTACCGGCACCAGCAACACACCAGCAACCTGGTCTGTCCGGAATGTCCCTCACACAAACCTGTCCTCATACACACATAACCCATGCTGTCAGAATCACCTATACCTCACCTTACCCCACCCATACCCCTGCAGTAGCTCGACACCACCGTGTCTGGTAGACCTAAATTTTCTGCTTGAAGGAGCCTTATAACTAAAGCTGTCTTGTTAAATACAAAAATCTACACATCATCAACATAGCAGAGCAACATGCACACATCATCAACATCAGAGTACAACATCTACACGTGGAGTTTCCTGATTGGCGGTCGGTGGTGGTGATGATGGTAGTCTCACCCGTGATGCACGTGTGGACGCGGGGACATGCAGGCTCGGAGCGCGGGCACTGAGGTGTCAGAGGAGAAGAGCTGGTCATGTGGTAGGAAAGTCGCAGTACAACTCCTGCTGATGTTGCCACAAAAAGCGCGTGACGACCCCTAGCACGAGCACACTGCTGTCCTGCCTGACAGCATTCACTGAGCAGTGAGGTGATACGCAGGGACAGTCTCTTGTGTCTGCCTATCACCTCATCACAGCCTACACACACACAGTCGATCAGGAACACTATAATCAATTCAGAACTGGACGAACAGGGAAAGTGGACGAATAGGGGAACAGCAGTTTTTTATGCTTATAATCAGCGGGATTGTGAGTGTTTATGGTCACAAAACTAATCATGTTTAAGAGCGGAGCGGACAAGATGAAACCACACCACAATAGGAAAATCACAAAACAAAAACTGTGTAGGACGAAATGCAATTGATAATATAATATATGTTTTTGTTAAGAAACCAAGATACGCCTACAAAAAATCCGTATATTCTAAACGAGGAAACACGCACACAGATAATAAGTTGAATTAGAACAAAATGATAGAGTTGAGCGTAAATCCCCTGGTAGATAGTAATGTTGATTGTGTTTCGAGCCAAATGTTTGGTCAAATATGAGTACAACTCACCTGCCAGCATTTTGGTGACCTCCGGCGCCACGTCCAGTTGACACATGACCTCGTGTGACCTCAGGTCAATCAGCTTGAGCAGTGTGCTGCGGTGGAAGCTCAGCCACACACCCACACCCTCGCACACAGACATACAACGTATTGTGCATGTTGTGTCGGCGCTCACCCCCACCGTTCTCTATCCAAACACACACACAGACATGGACGCCAATACGCTCAGTAGTTGTTGGATTGACCGATAATAAGTTACGGAACACTAGAACACACGAAGACTGTCACAGTCAAGAAAACACGTTCATTCCACAATGCAAGCATCGCATTTCTTAGCAACATGTTTGTATTCGTGTGTAAAGATGTGTGTAAATTTGTTGTAAGAAAGCGAAAACACTAAAAAATATTACAGACAGGCGCGCGTGGGCACTACCGCCCCACAGTACACCACATACACTCAAACGCGCTCACACACACTCTCTCTCACACACACACACACACACACACACACACACACACACACACACACACACACACACAATGCATAGTCAAACCACAAATTTGAATTTACCGCCATACAGAGACGGAGGAGAAACAAACAGCAGGAAATGTGCAAAACGACAAATTCAGTCAGCAGTTGAGTTGGTCGAGCGATAGCCAACACACTAGTCGATACATTGTGAAACAAACATTAAGTCCAACATGTGTTGCTATGTGTTGTTGTTGCTATGTGTTGTTGTTGCTGTGTGTTGTTGCTATGTGTTGTTGTTGCTATGTGTTGTTGTTGCTATGTGTTGTTGCTATGTGTTGTTGTTGCTATGTGTTGTTGTTGCTGTGTGTTGTTGCTATGTTGTTGTTGCTGTGTGTTGTTGATGCTATGTGTTGTTGCAGCTATGTGTTGTTGTTGCTGTGTGTTGTTGTTGCTGTGTTGTTGTTGCTAAAATTAGTTACTGCTGCGCAAATTATTTCTAGCTTGATGTGCTATGTCTTATGTAAATTTGTGGTTCTGCGAACTCCTCCTCCTCGGGAGTGGAACCAGTGGCGGCGCCAGGATTCTTCCGATGGGGGGCAAGGAAAAAGTTGAGGGGGCTTGGCAAAGCATGAAGAGCTACGCTCGAACGCTGACTACATAATATTATAATAAGGGATTGGGGCACACTGATTCAGTCCTCGAACTTAAACCATAATTACAGGACTTCATTAACAGTGGTGAAAATTTTAAGTCCATGATTATGATTTTTGGGGGGGCTTGGCATATTCTGGGCAGGCTTCAGCTCCACTTGGCGCCTCCAATGAATGGAACTAAGATAACCATAAAGAATATAGAATGTATGTGTATGTGTATGTGTATGTGTGTGTGTATGTGTTGTGGTGAACTGACTCGTGTCAACAGGGTGATGGGATCGATGATTTTCAGCGTGTTGCGCGTGCTGGCCCAAAGATTCCTGTCGGCCAGCACCATCTGGTCTATGGGGGAAGACGATACTCTGACCATCTCGTGCTGCAGGGTGCCAGTGTGTGTGTCTGCACAAACAGCGTTTTATAATGAAATAATTACATTAGCAGTGAGCATCGACGTAGATTTGTGTCGAGGCTCGGGGGGATGACAGTCATCATGCATTAGTGTTCAAAGTTGACTCAGTTGGTCAATTGCATGAGACCCTCAACTATTTTCAGCCTAGTCAATTACAACACGCGTACCCCAATGAAAAGTGTATTGCGTAATATAATTCTTCACATATTTATAATTTCTTGCATTTTTGGCCTATTGTCATTTGCTTTCTATGCTGGTTTTGATGATAATATACCCAATGAACTGAACTCATCAGAATTCTCGGGGGGTATAATTGCATATTCATACCCCCCAGTCAGTTTCTCGGGGGGTATATATACCCCCCATACCCCCCAGGATATACGCCCATGGCAGTGAGTGAAGTGCGGCCCTCGGACCAATATTAGGCGAGTTATCAAAACATCAGTTGCCGTATATTGAATTGTGATGAGAAGGCTTTGAAACATTGTGATTAGTAGGTTGATGTTCTACGTTTTAGCTGTATGTGTAAATCATTGGTGTATGTTCTGTGTAACAACTTGTGATGAAGTGGACACATTCATATACAACGCTAGTCTAGCCTTCGAAAGTGCAAAAATTGTATGAAAATGGAAATAATATGGCAAAAAATTGTTTCCAGGAGAAGAATATACAGCCATAGGTAAAACATGTATTTTTTTTTAAAATCACAAAAATGCTGGCACCTGTTAGGAACAAGGCTTGCACCTTTGGTTAAGAACCCGTGTACTAGCAGGGAGAGAGAGTGTGTGAGAGCATGGGAGTAGGAGAGAGGGGTTAAGAGGCACCTGCTGCATGACGAAACACACACACGGCACCAGAGGCCAGGGCCACGTACACGTGTCGCACGTGGTACACAATGGCAGTGACACGTGCACCCAGCTGGCACGTGGCACGTGCAGTACGTGCGCCACAAGGCAGCACGTGCACGGCCCCATCTTCACAGCCGAACCAGAGAGCAGCGGAGGAGCCAGTTCTGTGATGGCCGGTTCCAGAGTCAGACTCGGATGAGCTGCGTGCAAACACAACGTGTATGTCTGTCTGTCTGTCTCGTCTTCCTCTACCCCTGGCAGCGCTTGTGTGAAACAGTTTGTGATGAGGCAACCAGTCATTGGCAGACGGAGCTAACGATATTTTTCGCCAGGTGCGTTTGGCCCCGCTTCAGTCCCGTTCTCTCGTTCTCTTTCCTAACTCGTTCTCTCTCCTAACTAACCTCACCTCAACCAACAACAAGAAAGAGAAAAATGGCTGGGACTGAAGCGAAGCCAAACGTTCCTGGGACGTTACATCATTGTCCTCTCACACCGTATGTCGACTCCGTGGTGTAGTGGTAGAACACCGGCCTCACAAGCGAAGGTCCGTGGTTCGAAACCCGGCGGAGCAGAACTTCATTGGGCGAATTTTATAATCCAACAGCCCCTGTCCACCCAGCAGTATATGGTACCAGATGTGAGTCATGAGTTGTGACATGTATTCTGGGGAGTTGGCCCTCTCTAATACGTCTTTCGTCCTTGTGGCGCCATAGCGTGGAGAGGGTCGGTTCTGCGGTGGCAGCGAGCTGCACGGGGCACGCCTGTGTGTTCATAAGCTTCGGCTTCTTCCCGTGTAGCAGCTGTCACTTAGGCCTTAAACCTTTAACCTCTAACCTCACATCATAGTTCCTGAGAGGTTACATCATTGTCCCCTCGCAGTGCGGTCCCCCTTGCAAAGACACACTGTTTCCGACTGACAAATTATGTCGGTGGGACAAGCACACACGCCAGTCCTGTCATGATGCCAAGTTGATGCGACTCGTGACATTTCACTCAACTGCTGGCTTGTATCGACCTGTCGTGCGCCATATTTACCCAGTGCGGCGATAATTACGCACCAGTGTCGACACGAAAATTAACTTGAACGGTGGGGATGAGGGAGTGGGAGAAGGGGGGTGCTGAACCAGTGGTGGGGGTGATTAATACGCATGCCGAGGACTTTCAAAATGTGAAAAATGACAGTTTGCTAACACACAAGTCACGAGGCTAGTGTAATTAACGCCGAAAATTCACTTGAATCCATAAAACAATGACATAAAACAATGCAATGACACTTTCACTTGGGAGCACGCCTCTAATCCAAGCACAAAGCAACCAGTCCCTAGTACAAGGATACATCCCTGGACTCCTGAACAATTAATACACGCCCGATAGTACCATATCGCCATATTATTACTAAATCAACTCAACAATTTTATTGCAAGTTTTATTTACAAATACAGCCACTCATAGCAAATGAGGAATAAGTGGAAAATTTGAGCTGATATTAAGAGCGGATAATAAGTGAACAGCAGGTACCCACCTGTCCAGGTGTAGTTCCCTGTCAACAATCTCCTGTTTCTCTGCCATGCTCTGTCTGCTCGTCCCCCGCACTCTCATACTCTGTCTTCCCTGATACCCTGTACTGCTGGTAACACGCACATTAAACACGTAAATAACAAAGTAGAAAACGCTGCACTCATTTGAACGTAACAAAAATGTCCCCAATTTCTGAACCAGAAGCATTGTCTATAT
>OU696573.1:437500-477500 GCA_916048095.2 Sacculina carcini
CTCTCTGCAGAGCATGCGACGTATTCTGGCGGCGACACCAGGGCAGCGGCGTGCGGGGGAGACAGTGCGACCGTGGAGGCAGCTGCCGTCTCACTCCGCACGACAGATCGTGCGCGCCATGCCGTCTAGCCCGTTGCCAAGCTGTCGGAATTCAGGCCGAGCGGGCCCCCAGCGCAGACACGGGATCCTACCCCACGCAGCCGTGTCATCACTGCGGCACTGCCAACAGCAGAAGGCGGGTGATTTCCTGCGCGCAATGTGAGCGGTTATTCCACCTCACTTGCGTGGGAATCACCCGGGCACAAGCCGACGTCTTGCCGGTGTGGCATTGCGGTGCGTGCATGCAGAGCCGCGGTGCGGATGGCGACGTGGACCCGCCAGCCGACGTTAACACCACTACTCCGACAGACCTGGCTGCGGCGCTTGCCGAGCTCAGACAGAAACGCCGAGTGCGTCAGCACGTCCCACGTGCGCTGCGTCATCGGGTGGCAGCCGACCTCGCACAGCACATCACGGCGGCTCTGGAACAGCGCTCCCTCTCGGCCTGGTGGAAGCTGCTGTCATACGCCTTGACGGGTCCGATCAGCTCCGACGCAGCAGCAAGGAAGAAGCGGGGCACACTAAACCGAGTGCGATCACAGCACGACGAAAACGAGGCCAGATCCCGCGGCGTCAGAGCCAAGTGCGCCGATGGAGACATTGGTGCAGCGCTCCGCCTGCTGACATCCAGCGACTGCTTGGCCGGGGACGACGAGGCAGTGACCGCCGAGCTCGAGCGCAAGCACCCGCCTGCATTGCCGGACGAGCAGCTGCAGATGCATGACACCGGAACACTGCCGATTTTTGAGGAGCACGAGATCCGCTCCGTCGTGCACTCGATGCCCAAAGGCTCATCGGGAGGACTGGACGGAATACGGCCGCTACATCTCCGCCAGCTCATCGCGCCACAGACGGCTGAAGCGGGTGCCCAGCTGCTGAAGGCACTGACGCAGCTGTGCAACTGTTGCGTACAGGGTCGCATCCCGGACTTCGTGCTTGGCGCATTCTACAGCGCGCGACTAATCGCATTGCGCAAGAAGTCCGGCGGGCTGCGCCCAGTAGCCGTCGGCAGTGTTTTGCGGCGCCTCGCCAGCAAACTGATAGCTGGCAAAATGACGAGCGCAGTCGCACAGCAGTTGCGCCCCGTTCAGCTCGGAGTGGGGTGCAAGCTGGGCTGCGAAGCGGCCGTGCACGCCACGCGCGCTTTCGTCAATGAGGCTAACGGTCGGCATGGTCACATTCTGCTGAAGCTGGATGTGACCAACGCCTTCAACACCCTCAGTCGGCGCGCGCTGCTCGACGAAGTCGCCTGTCGTTTCCCCGCAGCATTGCCGCTCGTCCAGCAGGCGTACGGCCAGCCAACCCCACTGTACCACGGCACCACGCGAATCTGGTCCTGTCGCGGTGTACAGCAGGGAGACCCGCTCGGGCCCATCTTGTTCGCCCTCGCCGTCGACCCAGTGGCCCAGTCTCTCCAGTCGCCATTGAACCTGTGGTACCTGGACGACGCCACACTGGCAGGCCCCAGGGAAGTGGTGCTTGCAGACGTCAGCCGCCTGATCCCGGCCCTCGGCAGCATGGGCCTCGAGCTAAACGCCGGCAAATGCGAAGTTGTCAGTCTGGGTCCAGCCACTGACACACGACCAGCAGAGACCGACGACTCGAACGAGGCCGCCACATCACTGCTTGCCTCGGCCACAGTCACGCCGCTCTCCGACCTCCATCTGCTCGGCGCACCAGTGCAGACTGGCGGCATTGCAGAGGCGCTCAACAAAATCGAGCACCAAACGTCCCTGCTGATCCAGCGCTCAGTCAACATCGGCTCGCACCCGGCGCTGTTTTTTCTCAGCAGGTACGCATCGGTTCCGCGGGCAATATACCTACTGAGAGCAGCGCCGGTGTACCAGGCCCGCGAACAAATGGGTGACATCGACGAGCAGCTGAGATCGGCCATCAGCGATTGCTGCAATGTCGCCATGTCAGACGCACAGTGGCTGCAGGCTTCTCTTCCGGTCCGCCACGGAGGTATCGGAGCCAGACGGCTAAGCGACGTGGCACTACCTGCCCACATCGCCTCGCTGGAAGCTACCCGAGACTTGGTCTGTCTCATTAACCACCGCACAAGCGGTGACAGACCCTGCTCTCTGGTGGCAGCCATCGAGGAGTTCGTGGACACCATGTGCCCGGACTTCAGCGCGAGCGAGCCACTGCAACAGCGCCACCTAGACGACCGATCTTCCTCCGTCCGCCAACAACATCTCCTCGGAAGCGCGAACCAGCTGTGCCGAGCCCGTCTCCTGGCCGCGTCCGCTCCTCACAGTGGCGCTTGGCTGTCAGCGCTGCCTGTCGCCAGCCTCGGCTTGCTGCTGCCAGACGAAGCCGTCCGAGTCGGCGTGGCGTTGCGACTAGGTGCCGCAGTGCAAGAGCCGCACAGGTGTCGCTGCGGTGCCACAACTGACAGGTGGGGCCACCATAGCCTCTCCTGCAGTCGCAATGCCGGCCGCCTGCCACGCCACACAGCGCTGAACAACATCATTCGCCGCAGTTTGGCGTCGGCAGGAATCGCCGCGGTGCTGGAGCCAAGAGGCCTGGACCGCGGCGACGGCCGCCGACCGGATGGAATCACCGTGTTCCCGGTGCGGCACGGCAAGTCGCTGCTCTGGGATGTGACCTGCGTCAACACGTTCTGTGACACACATCTGCTGGACGGCGCGGTCACTCCCGGGGCAGCAGCGCAGGCGGCGGAAGTCCGAAAGCGGCGGCGCTACTCAGAGCTGTGCCAGCGGTACGATTTCGTGCCGCTGGCCATCGAGACCACCGGCGTGATGGGGGCATCCCTGGACGACTTCGTGAAGCTCCTGGGCGGCAGAATCAGCGAGCGTTCAGGGGAGCCGCGAGAGACGGCCTGGCTTCGACAACGAATAAGCCTGGCCGTCATTCGTGGCAACGCCGCCTCCATTGTTTTATAGTAATATTTTCGGCATGACGCCGGTACACTTGGCGGCACGTAATGGTAAGAGTCAAGTGTTGGCCATGTTGCGCTCGCTACAAGTGTCAATGAGACTGACCAGCAAGAAGAACGGTCTGAGTGCACTGCATGTGGCCGCTTACTACGGCGAGGCACATACACACATACACACACATATACACAACACCGACAAACATACACATACACACATGCATATATAAATATCATATGCTCGATTGTCATTTTTGTCATTCCAGTCATCTTCATACATACATCATACATACATATATACATTACATACATACATTCAGACATACATCAAGTAGATTTTATATATGTGTGTGTGTATGTGTGTATGTGTGTGTGTGTATGTGTGTGATTGTAATTAAACGTGTGAAATGTCAAGAAACTGACAGACAGACAGACAGACAGACACACGCGTACATACATACAAATGTATTGTCACATTGTTCGTATAAAATATTATTAATGAAATATATATTAATTTAAAGTTCTTGATGGGGCAATTACTGACTGTGAGCAGACATTGAGGTGCAGCACGAGCAGCTGGGTGTCGCAGCGCTGTTTCTCATTGAGCTGTTTGTTGAGCGAACCACACATCTCTCTCAACAACTCATCAATCTGGAAACACAACATGATAATGTCCAATTCAACTACTCATACTGACTAATTTTCCATTAACTACATTTAATTCCTCGTTTTTCCCTTAAAAATACCACAATTTTCACTATATTTATTTTTATTTTTAACTAAATGCTATATTTTTAGCTAATGAAA
This sequence comes from Sacculina carcini, assembly GCA_916048095.2. Taxonomy (NCBI): domain Eukaryota; kingdom Metazoa; phylum Arthropoda; class Thecostraca; family Sacculinidae; genus Sacculina; species Sacculina carcini. The sequence goes on from OU696573.1 coordinate 441,306, forward strand.
AAAGAACAAAATTCGGAGAGAACAGGATAAATGTGGGTAATTTTTGTGGAATAACTGAATTTATTGGATTTCTCAACGATGTTGTGTGGAAAAAGGAAGAATTGGCTCATTGTGAGGAAATGTGGAAGAAATCAGAGAAAATCGTAAAAAAACACACACACAGAGACAGACAGAGAGACAGACAGACAGACAGACAGACAGACAGACAGACAGACAGACAGACAGACAGACAGACAGACAGACAGACAGACAGACAGACAGACAGACAGACAGACAGACAGACAGACAGACAGACAGACAGACAGACAGACAGACAGACAGACAGACAGACAGACAGACAGACAGACAGACAGACAGACAGTCAGACAGACAGACAGACAGACAGACAGACAGACAGACAGACAGACAGACAGACAGACAGACAGACAGACAGACAGACAGACAGACAGACAGACAGACAGACAGACAGACAGACAGACAGACAGACAGACAGACAGACAGACAGACAGACAGACAGACAGACAGACAGACAGACAGACAGACAGACAGACAGACAGACAGACAGACAGACAGACAGACAGACAGACAGACAGACAGACAGACAGACAGACAGACAGACAGACAGACAGACAGACAGACAGACAGACAGACAGACAGACAGACAGACAGACAGACAGACAGACAGACAGACAGACAGACAGACAGACAGACAGACAGACAGACAGACAGACAGACAGACAGACAGACAGACAGACAGACAGACAGACAGACAGACAGACAGACAGACAGACAGACAGACAGACAGACAGACAGACAGACAGACAGACAGACAGACAGACAGACAGACAGACAGACAGACAGACAGACAGACAGACAGACAGACAGACAGACAGACAGACAGACAGACAGACAGACAGACAGACAGACAGACAGACAGACAGACAGACAGACAGACAGACAGACAGACAGACAGACAGACAGACAGACAGACAGACAGACAGACAGACAGACAGACAGACAGACAGACAGACAGACAGACAGACAGACAGACAGACAGACAGACAGACAGACAGACAGACAGACAGACAGACAGACAGACAGACAGACAGACAGACAGACAGACAGACAGACAGACAGACAGACAGACAGACAGACAGACAGACAGACAGACAGACAGACAGACAGACAGACAGACAGACAGACAGACAGACAGACAGACAGACAGACAGACAGACAGACAGACAGACAGACAGACAGATGCCTGGTTGTGTTGGCAGTTGAGTTTGGTCGCGAGCACACTGATATCTCGCAACACACCAATATCCTGCTCAATTCTACTCATTTCTCTCAACAACGACTTCACTTGCTCATCGTTGCCTAGCAAACACACACACACACACACACACACACACACACACACACACACACACACACACACACACGCACACACACACACACACACACACACACACATATGGTCACTTACAGTATAAAATTAATACGTATATTTAACCATAATAATAATAACAATAATAAACACATTATTATCAAATTTATATAATAACTTTTTCGTTAATATACCCGCGACAAATTGACTGGGGGTATGAATATGCAATTACACCCCCCCCCCCCCCCGAGAATTCTGCTGAGTTCAGTTCATTGGCAGTATATTGTCAACAAAATCAACATAGCAAAAAGGAATAAAACACGACATGTGTGTGTGTGTCTATGCAATTACATGCAATATATTTTTTATCGGGGTATGTGATATATATACGTATAATTGAATATTCTGAAAATAGTTGAGGGTGACATGTAATTGACCAACTGAGTCAACTTTGAACACTAATGCATGATGGCTGTCACAAATCTACATGCTTGCATTAAATTATTAAATATATGTGTAGCCTTATTATCTTTATATGTTGATGTTATAAATTTATATAAGAATATATCATACAGTCGTATAATTTTTAATAATATCAGTAATATTACAACTAGATTTACTGAAAAACCACGGTACAAAGTGTCAGGATATTTTCAACTTGGCATTCATGGTATTAAAAGCGATGATTCAGCATTGAAACTACTATTTGATCCCTCTATGCCAGTGGTTCCCAACCTTTTTCAGCTTGTTGCCCAATTTAGCATCCCATATTAAGCATGTTACCCCTTTGTTACTGTACATGTTACTGTAAGCATTCACACACACACGCACGCGTGCACACACAACTATATATAACACGCCATAGGAGCAATAAAATATCCACACAATGCAATATAATATGCCTAACATAATATGCTAAGTTAACATTAATCCCAATACAAGGTACCGCAATGTTTTCTTGAATTTCAGAATTCTTAACATTTTCCTGTCACCTCTACATTACCCCCGAACAATTGCTAAATTACCCCCAGGGGGTAATTACCCCCAGGTTGGGAACAACTGCTCTATGCTAATTCTACAGAATAATGGGGAATTTATCAAAACATAGAGTTGCCACTCACATTTGGCAACACTGAGATCATGCAGCAGAAATTTCATCAACATTCTGAACTTGTTAGACTCCAGATCAACTGCGGATTCCGAGCAAGTACTGTAATTACAACACAGAAAGTGATGAACACAAGATAAATACTTAAACGCTCAATATTTTGCTCAAATAAATTAATAAAAATATTTTTTTATTATTGTTATTAAATTTGATACACAAATGTTGTTTATTTCTCAAGAATATAATTGTAATATATATTAGTTATGACGGAAATATGACATAAAAATGAACAAAGTTAGATACGCCTGGCATTGTTCCAATAAAACACACTATTTCCCCAATCATATTTTTAATGTCCGCCATTTTGTTGTCATCAGTAGTAAAGCCAATAAAACAACTAATTAAACCGAGAAATTGGGAGAAATTCCATGATCCTTAGCAGCCAGCATTATAACCATCACTATTACACAAGTCTCGCATGTTCCAAACTCCTCAACCCTTCACCTGTACCCTGGCTAATAAACAACTGTGTGTATGTGTTTGTGAGTGTGTGTGTGTGTGTGTGTGTGTGTGTGTCAGTGTGTGTGTCAGTGTGTGTCAGTGTGTGTAATGTTTGATCAAACATCACTGACATGTTGAATGTCAAACTTGGACACAATTTTTGATCGTTCCGACTTTGATGAAGCACTAAACACCCACATGTGTGTGTGTGTGTGTGTCTGTCAGTCTGTTTGTTTGTTTGTTGGTTGCTAAGTGATTCGACATGAGAAAATGCGAGCTGGCTGCCAAAAACAGGCGGAAAATCCGCGCCATTGAAAGACAAGTTGAATAAATAATCCAGTGAGGTGTAATCACTAGTTGTACTCACTAGTTGTACTCACTAGTTGTACTCACTAGTTGTACTCACTAGTTGTACTCACTAGTTGTACTCACTAGTTGTACTCACTAGTTGTACTCACTAGTTGTACTCACTAGTTGTACTCACTAGTTGTACTCACTAGTTGTACTCACTAGTTGTACTCACTAGTTGTACTCACTAGTTGTACTCACTAGTTGTACTCACTAGTTGTACTCACTAGTTGTACTCACTAGTTGTACTCACTAGTTGTACTCACTAGTTGTACTCACCAGTTGTACTCACTAGTTGTACTCACTAGTTGTACTAACCAGTTGTACTCACTAGTCTTACTCACTAGTTGTACTCACTAGTTGTACTAACCAGTTGTACTCACTAGTTGTACTCACTAGTTGTACTCACTAGTTTTACTCACTAGTTGTACTCACTAGTTGTACTCACTAGTTGTACTCACTAGTTGTACTCACTAGTTGTACTCACTAGTTGTACTCACTAGTTGTGCTCACTAGTTTTACTCACTAGTTTTACTCACTAGTTGTACTCACTAGTTGTACTCACTAGTTGTACTCACTAGTTTTACTCACTAGTTGTACTCACTAGTTGTACTCACTAGTTGTACTCACTAGTTGTACTCACTAGTTGTACTCACTAGTTGTACTCACTAGTTGTACTCACTAGTTGTACTCACTAGTTGTACTCACTAGTTGTACTCACTAGTTGTACTCACTAGTTGTACTCACTAGTTGTACTCACTAGTTTTACTCACTAGTTGTACTCACTAGTTTTACTCACTAGTTTTACTCACTAGTTGTACTCACTAGTTGTACTCACTAGTTGTAGTGTACAGGAGATGAGCAAGACTGTCAGACTGTGCTGTCTCCAAACCCAATGTTTTGTCTAATCTACGCTTAAATTGTCCAATACTACTGTACTTAATTCCACTACACATCCTAGACTATTCCAAATGTCGATACACCTATTTGGGAAAGTATATTTGTATATATCCCTGTAACCACTCTGGTCTGCCTAAGTGTGTGTGTGTGTGTCAGTGTGTCAGTGTGTGTGTGTGTGTGTGTGTGTCAGTGTGTGTGTGTGTGTGTGTGTGTGTGTGTGTGTGACCACGAGCATCTCGCCTGAAAGATCTGCGAATGTTGCCAGATTTGCGCTTGACACTGGCAACGACGAGACAGTCGTTGAAGAGAAACACAACTCGCTCCTTCCTGTTACCCAGTGCCGTTGTCATGGTTACCAGGTCGTGACGCAGCAAGTACCTGAATTACAGGTGTTATCAAGACAAAAACAACACAGTGTTTATTGTTTAATTATTATTTATATTATTAATTACAAATCCAGTAGCATGGGGGAAGAGTGCAGGCACTATTATCACCTGCGGTGGCCCCATGTACTGGAAACGCCTGATAGATCTAGATAGGTAGACAGTTGGAAAAGTAAGTAATAAATAAATATCAATAAACAACCCATCTGATAACAATTCATATAAACTCCACTCCTCAATAAATAACAACAATCAACAATATATAAATATATTATTAAAAAATGACAACCAACAATAAATATGAATAAATATGGAAAAACTGGGGGTTTCCACTGAATAGAAAACTGAAAATTGCATAAAAACTGGAGCATGCAGATCTAAACCGAGTTCAGATTTGGATTCAGCAGGCTAAAATACGCAAGAATGTGTGAAAAATCTCGTGCAGCAGAAAATTCGAAAAAATTGTTCCCCTGGGTAATCGTTCAAACCTATGCTCTAAATAATCTAGCGTTTGAGAAATTAAAATAAACATGAAAATAAGGCTAGTTTATTTGATCTGTTGATTGCTATCTATATATTATTAATTATTGCTATTTATGCATATTTATTGTTATTATTAATTGATTAATCCAGCAAGGACGTGGGAATCCTGCTTCATTTGACAAAATACAGACGTGTCAGTCAAATTTACAATAGAAACAAAAAGAAAAGTCAACTATTCTAATCACTCAATTGGTTGTATGTGTGTGTGTGTGTGTATGTGTGTGTGTGTTCACCTAAGAGCATGTTCTTCAAGACCTTCAACGGCTGCATAGACATGACGCAGCAGATGTTGTTGTTGTCTCAGACAAGATGCAGCCTCGTCCCTGTCATCATGTTGTTGTTGTTGTTGTTGTTGTTGATGCATGTTGTTGATCTTGACTGCAAGCTGGTGGACCTCACGACTCGCCGCCGACAACAGGTCATACTCAACATGCTCCGGGGCCGTGTGAAGCAGCAGTTGCTGACACACACACACACACACACGCAATTATTACAGGTAAGTCCAGTAGCATGGGGGAAGAGTGCAAGCATTATTACCACCCTGCTGTGGCCCCATGTACAGGCAAGCGCCCAAAAAGATGTAAAGAGTTCGAAAAGTAAGTAATAAATAATAAAAATATCGGCTATCCGATAACATTTCATTAACTGCATAACATTAACACTCCAGGAAACTATGTCTCACTAGAAAGAACTGGGTTTTTGATAAAACATGATACATTAAATTTTTAAATGAAAGATCCTCCACATTATAAGCACATGAAACAAGTGCTCATAAATTTATCACAATATTCAACATGACCAACTAACGCTCAGTAATATCGGGACATTGGGACAGTCGGGACATTGGGACTGTTGGGACATTGGGACATTTGGGACATTGTAACTGTTGGGACAGTTGGGACAGTTGGGACAGTTGGGACATTGGGACAGTTGGGACATTGGGGACAGTTGGGACAGTCGAGACATTGGGACATTGGGACGGAAGTGCAGAAAACAGGTGACGTTCTAGCGCGTGCCGAACAGGTACACATGATTGCGTCCTTGCTGACGACAAATGGCATGATGATGGTCGTGTCATTGGGGCCCCTCCAGGTGCCAATACAAACAGACACGCTAGCACACTCACATTCCACCAGACAAAACCAATAAATCAACATGATAAAGAAATAAATTTCCACCTGATGCACGACACACACACGCACACACACACACACACACACACACACACACACACTGACACACAGTGAAGCCAAGCCAAACAACTAATACACATCCCTTCACTTCGTGCAATGTGTCCAAAATATGATCAAATAAGCTATATATCGGCTTAATAATTGAAAATAATTTAAAACATATCTGCAGATGCGAGAATATCTTGTAAAAAACAAAAAAGCACCTTAAACTCATTCCATATTCCATTTTCATTAGATTCAGAGTTGGCAGATCATAAAATACCCGGCTGGCAGAAACCAACACAATTTTCTCCTAAACACGTGAATAATTGCGTCGTGGTGCCTGGAAAATGTAAATGTGACTATGAAGAATGTCGACAAGCTAAAACAAGTGTGTGTGTGTGTGTATGTGTATGTGTGTGTGTGTGTGTGTATGTGTGTATGTGTGTGTGTAATGGGTGCTACCTTGAGCAGAAGTTCATATCGTGGAATTCTCTGCACAGGCATGATCAGTAGGTGAGATAGACTCAGCTTTCTCTCATGACTTCGCTCCAGTCGCTAATAGTACACACACACACACACACACACACACACACACACAGAGAGAGAGAGAGAGAGAGAGAAAATGAATGAATTAGGACCAACAGTAACAAGAGACACACCTACATACACAAATATACATCCAACACAAGTAATTACTGAATAATTGCAGAATAAATACAATAAGAGAAGTGTGAGTCGTTGAAAAGCACGTGAATATCAACATAATTAAGTGACGTTTGCCTCTGAGTTCAGTTTGACAGTTGGTATTGTCTGAAGTGGACATTGTGTGTGAGTGTGAGTGTGTGAGAGAGAATATAGTGGAAGAGAAGCGTGAAGGAAGAGGACAGACAGTGCTACCTCGAGGTACTTGGCCAGTTGATGTTTGGTGTGACATTGGTGCAACAAGGCAGCCCTGGCAGCAGGCCAACTACCAACAAACGTCGAATATGTCGCCGCCACGTGTTCTCCACTCAGCTGACACACAAACATACAAGCACATACACAAACACACACACACACACAATAGTACAGAGATTCACTGTTCAAAAATATCTCCGTATTATCGGGTGTCAGATATTTGCTTGGATTGCAATTTATATTGGGCGCTCTCTTTCTCTCTCTGCTTATTTCTTGTTCGCGTTTTTTACGCTCTATAAAAAAACGACCACAACCAGAGGCAAAGCACTGAAAAGACAGATAATTTATTGCGTTAATTAAATGAGGTGATTACGAGTTATCCACAATAAAATATACACATAAAGTATACACAATCGAATACAGCAGGCTTGAGTCGTGTAATTTTCCAGTGTCCATTTTTCTGATGACAAATCAAGTGTGACAGTTGCTTTAATGCAGTTAAAATGCTTGATTATAATAATAAATAATAAGATGATTATATATCACATGTTTTCCTCGTGATAAGTCGTTTGCAATCACTCGCACACGAACGCAGCGAATTTATTCAGCACCTTGCATAATATATTAACTGTGAATATTGAAGGAGCACACCAAACAAGATCACGAGAAGTCAGGCACAAAACCACCGAGCCACATCCAGAAATAAACCCACAATCAGCCTTGTTTGCGCTAAATAATGCAAATTTTAACAAAAAAACAAAAAACAAATATGTCTGGAGCCGCAAAAAATTAATACCTTCATATAAGCCTCATAATGAAGGCAACACATGTTGTATGTATCTATATTAGCCTACAATCAAAATGACCAAGTTGCCGACACTCGGCCTAGATCCACCAAATAAGACAGCAAGCATCGTATCATCGTAGCCTCAACTGACTGAGAATAAATGAATGTGTGTGTGTGTGTCTGTGTGTGTGTGTGTGTGTGTGTGTGTGTGTGTAGAATTTAGCAGCTAGACACAACTAGACATTATAACACTGTTTCTTGTATGTTCAAATAACAATAACAGCAGTAATGCAGAGTGGTGGCTGGCTAATAGCCAATCACACGGCCCCCTGACACGACCGACTTTCTTACACCAAGCCACATCAAGTCAAGGTTAGAGAGGAATATATTGTTTAACCAGCCACCACTGACACACACACACACACACACCTGTTCACCTAGTGACCACCAGCACACAGCTGCTGTGAGCACACAAGCAGCTCGACGAGACACCACGACCACTACACACCTCATCTCGCTGACTATCACTCACAAGTGGAGATGAGGATCACGTGAGCAGAACAACACAACTCCCACCCTCTCTCTCCATCACCAACTTGGCAGCCGTCCACTCTGTGTGTGTGTGTGTCGTCTGCAAACATTGATTGTTGCAGTTCAACAAAGGCAATTACCCCCGGGGCAGAAAGTTCCAGATTTTGACACGCGTCACATCATTAATACACCTGCCTGCCTCACTATTACTGCTTTTATTAAACAGCGCACGATTCGCAGTCGACGACTTGACATAAAAACTTTCAAACGGTTCTGTTTGTGTCTGTCGCCTTGGCTCACTGATTTCATCACAACCTGAGACTATCTGAAGGGTGGGAACGTCGGACAATGGATATTTATCAAACGCTACGTTAAAATTGTCCAACTCAATGGTCAGTTGAGTGTTGGCGATGTCCGAACTCGGAGATTGGTTACGAATCGCTTCTTTTTGCCAAACTAACTGTGCATCAAGGTCATCAAGGTCAAGGTCACTATTTCCCCAGCTGACCTTGTCAATGAACACATCGGCCACTGTTTGACTGTGGCTCCAGTGAGTCAGCCGGTCGTCCAGCGCGGCCACGAATTCCTCATGAATCTCCAACAACTCGGGGATCTAACCGTCACACAAGCATACACAATACATACACACAAGCATACACAATACATATACACACATATACACATATATACACACATATACACACATATACACACATATACACACATATACACATATATACACACATATACACACATATACACACATATACAGATACACACAACACATATATACAGATACACACATATACACACATATGCAAGCATACACACATATATACACATATACACACATATACACACATATACACACATATACACACATATACACACATATACACACACATACACACATATACACACATATACACATATATACACACATATACACACATATACACACATAGACACACATATACACACATACACACACATATACACACATATACACACATATACACACGTACACACATATACACACATAGACACACATATACACACATATACACACATATACACACATATACACACACATACATACACATAAACATACACATACATAAAGACACACACACATACATACACACACACAAAACACACATAAACATACACACACACAAAACACACATAAACATACACACGGATTGAGAGTATATTGCAAACATCAACAGCTGATTCCTTGCTACTTCCTGACGACTGTTGCAGGCTTGTATATGTGCTTGTGTGCGTGTGTGTGTCAGTGTGTGTGTGTCAGTGTGTGTGTGTCAGTGTGTGTGTGTGTGTCAGTGTGTGTTTGTGTGTCAGTGTGTGTGTGTATGTGTGTTTTTTATGACAAACAAATATATTTACAAACGTGTACACATATTAACAACACTATAATACAATGGAGGCGGCGTTGCCACGAATGAGGGCCAGGCTTATTCGCTGCCGAAGCCAGGCCGTCTCTCGCGGCTCCCCTGAACGCTCGCTTATTCTTCACTTGTATGTGTGTGTGTGTGTGTGTGTGTCTGTGTGTGTGTGAGAAACCGGTGTGATGCTGACCTTGTACAAGACTATGCTACTTCCACTACTGGTAACCAACTTTGGTGTCCGACCAGCATAGGAGAAATTCGAAAACTGGAATCAGTCTTAAGAACATTTACCTCAATAATAGAAGGAACGAGAAACTTGAACTACTGGGAAAGACTCGCATATTTAAAGATATACTCACTCGAAAGAAGAAAAGAACGTTTTATCATAATATATACATGGAAAATAATAAAAGGATTGGTTCCGAACTTTGACAAATATTTTGCGATTAGAACCACCGACAGTGGCAGAAGAGGAATCCTAGCTACCATCCCACCGATTTCCAAGACCTGGACCAAGATCCAAAACATCAAAGAAAGTTCCATCGCAGTACTCGGTCCAAAGCTTTTCAACTGTATACCTTATAAACTACGATGCGGTACATACACTCCTGATACATTAAAAAAAGAGCTAGACATTCCTACAGACCGTCCAGGACAAACCGTCTCTACCGCACTACCACCAAACCACCGTGGGAAACAGCCTCCTACATCGTATAACACCGGCTCACCGAGGGTGGCGCTCCAGCGCGACCTAGGATACTTACATCCTAAACAACACTACAGGAAACTACAGGTGTGTGTGTGTGTGTGTGTGCTGGTGTGTGTGTGAGTGAGTATTTGCGCGTATGTAGCCATTAGTGGAAGTAACACAGTGTGTGAGAAATTCATCAGTGGAACGGTGAAGCTTGAGAAATGAGTGGTTGAGGTTGTGTATTTGAAGTGTTGACGCATTACTGTGATTGCGTATCACCTGTACAATTATTTATTACTGTTATTAACATAATATATCAATATATTCATCTCTACATCACTTTCAAGAACACTGTATCATTAATTATAACAGAAACATACTGAAAAAATAAAAATGTTCAATTAAAATTCAACCAAAAATTCAGTATATACTGACCATTTGGAAGATATCTGACAGTGCATCCTGATCAATCAAGGAACCCAGCTCTTCATTGCGTAACTTGTCATGATACTGCACCAACACACACACACACACACACACACACAGACACGTTCATTTACACATCGTTGAATCTTTTGTCAGTGGTTATTAACCTGAGGGGAATGGAAGAGTTGCCAAGTGGGAAGCTAAAGGTCGGACAGAAGGACAAATGTGTGTCTTTACCAATTCAAATTCGTTGATTTTTGTTTCTAATGACCTCTTGACATTTACTTTGATGTAACAACTTAATTTATTGAATTTATCAGTGCTGTTGTGTGGAAAATGAAGATATGGCTCATTAAGAAGTGGGGAATCAGAGAAAAAATGTAAAGAAACACTGGTATATGTAGATTTCAACCCACGTATACCAATGTGTTCACGTATTTTGCTATGAAATTTCCGTAAAACACTGGACAAATTTTATTGGATATTTAGAAGAAAAAAACACTTACGCAGATGAGTTGACGGAGAGATTTGACGTAGAATCTTTCAGTGTCAACTAGCTCGTTGACAATATACAGTCTGCGACTCTGAAATAACCAGAAATCAGTGAACATATTAGACACACACACACACACACACACACACACTGACACACACACACACACACGCACAATGACACACACACACACACACACACTGACACAAGCATGCTTGCTTCTAGCGAATATGTGCACAGATTCGCAAAATACGGCAAATATGCGAGTGATATGCGATTTCGTCGAATTAACTTGTGTCAAATGTGCATTGAATGACATGAAAATTCAACTGATTTCTATACTGAAGTATTTTTTTATTGAAATTAATAAATCAATAAATACCTCATACAGATTCTAACGTTGGACACCACATGACAATGTCCTCTAATTCAAGATAAACTTACAGATAAGCGAGGATTCCCTGAATCAACTCACTCTTTTGCGGGTGATGTGTGAACGTGGAGGATCTCCAGCAGCAACGGCACGAGCAGTCGGAGAATCCTCGTCGGTGTCGCCATCTGCTGCTGGTTGAGCCTCGGACGACCGAGATTCTGTCCGACCAGTGTCAGCCCCGGCGTAAAATGGCGCCACGACGGACGATCCCTGCTGCTTCATGGACCACTCGTCACGAGACGGAGCAGAATGAGCCGCAGTTAGAGAAGTCGGAGCAACTGATGTGTTGGGCACGTGATAAATATTCACATCGTTTAAGTGTCGTCTATCAGGAGATATGTCCCCGGGCGAAGGAGATGCTGATTCAGACAGAGTGGTCAAGAAAGGAGAATGCTCTTCATCGCGGGTACTGCGGTATGAATCACTCCTGGTCATCTTGCCCTCAAGCAGTTCTCCATAAGGACCGCGTAACCGACGTCGCAACGTTTGTGGACTTCGAGAAGCATCGCTGTCGTAGGTGATTTGCGAGATGTTGCGAGATGTGCCGGACTGAGAGTCGGTGGTCGTTTGGAGCCGGCCATCTTCTTCCAAGGTGACCAATTGTTCACGAACTCCCAGTAGTATTGTACTAGGTGTAGGACGACTGAAACTGCCATACGAGCTTCTAGTATCGTACGCGTGAGATCTGAGACTGTCACCTTTGCTGGCATAACACGAATGTCGTGTGTTCTGATTACTGAATTTCTGTGACGATGATCGACTATCCTCAGAAGATGACGAACTCAAACTATCATTGCTGGGACCGAAAAACAGTCTCGAATGACCGTACTGTTTCTGACTGACGGTATTCGCTGCATTGCGAATTTCTTGTTCTCTGTTACGACTACTCGGCTGGAAAATGTAGCTGTTTTCGTGGTACTTGACATCAGATAGCGGCGAATGAACACCACGAGTCGATGAAAAACAACTACTTTTTCCTTCAATTCCAGCTTGAAGTGATAAAGCGGATATTCTGGGTGGACTTAAGCTTTTTGCTTTAAAACGTGCACTATAGCTGAGCATCGTCGACTGGATATTCTTGTCTCCACCGCCGAACGTAGAATCAAACGATATGGAGGGTTCCTTGAGGAAAGTGTGAGTATGTCCAAGTTGATCCACGGCCGTCAAACGTTTTTCCATTGCTACACCGTCAAGAGCAGATGGTGTTGATGACTCCGAGCAAGAATTTGCATAAGGTATTTGAGCGTTGCTAACTGGATAAGCAACTGCATAACAATCTTCATTGAATGAGGGTAGCACACCTAACTCTTCGCTTTCAAAACCGAGTTCTTCATCGGATAAAATTGATTCAACGGCCATTTTGATAGTCTTTAGAACAGTATGCCGCAGAAGAGCATGGTCAGCATTCTCCTCCATTTGTTCCAGATTGGCTAACTCTGAAGACAACTCATCTACATGTGGCTGTCGAATCAACAAGGCGGAGCTATGATCCGTTATTCTAGATGATCGATCATGCACTCGTTCATATGCTGTGTTGTCATCACGTTGTATATGGCTATCCGATCCAGCACGTCTCGCATTCTTGCCAAGTTTAATTCCGTCTGTGATGACCTGCCGATGTTTCAGCCCTTCTGTTGAAGAGCTAGTTTTGTTCACTAACGACCCGAAACCTTTTGAAGATTTCGAAACTCCATCACCGTCAACATTATATATTTCCCCAAAAATATCATGCTTGTCTTTGGAAACTTGATCTTTCCCTATTTTGAATACCTCACGTGTCATCGGCTTGCAATCAGATACATCGTATCTATTGCCAAAACATAAATTTTGCATAGATCGCGATCTTTTCTGACCCGAAAACTGACAATCACCGGATGAGATGTGTGGATTCAATAGATCAATTACCAGAGACTTTTCTGCTATAGTGTCACCAGTGGTGACACACCCTACATTGTCAGTAACAACGTTGTGGGTGGTCTTTTGTGAGCGAGCGTTGTCAAGGCAACCGTAACACAATTTTGGCAGCAAATCATGTGCGTCCGTCACCGAGTCGCCGTCGAAAAATAACTTTGGTGACGCAGCATTAAGCTCATCGTTCATATCGGCTGTCGACTGCATACTTCTCTGCTGTGTGGGTTCAAGAACACACACTTCACAGCCTATATGGGGCTGATGCATGATACTCTTAACTCCTTTATCAAAACCATAATTTAAGCCGGTCCAGTTTTCGTCGGTATGTGCGTGCATTTCAACGTTACAAGAGTTGGAGCTGGGTGCGCTTGGCATAATATTTTTATCTTCAGACTCGAGAGAAGTCTGTTGACCACAAACAGCTAAGCTCTCAGTTGTAGGATGACTGAGATCTGCGTCAGAACATGAGTACCCGTCTTCAGTGGCATCTTCCTCGCTAGAATTTTTGCTGATAAAAAACGACGCACTGTGATTGATTTGTTTCAGTACGTCGATCATATTTGAGCCACAAGTTGCGCCGTTGTCAGTCTCACCTTGCGTTTCGTTTATCTCGTACATACGCATCTCAGCTACTGGATCAGAAGAATGACGCACGTGGGAGATAGTAAGGCGACCTTCATCTTCCGACTCACGGACTATCTGTGGTATAACGTGTTCTCTCAGATCCATGGATAGTTTACCAGGAGTCATCTTTGAGCGAGAAAATATGCCAGAACATTTATTTCGACCGAAAACTTGCAGTCGAGAAAACGAAGAACTTCTCAATGGTGCTGTACTTGTTTGATTTGTAGCTACGTTCTTGAGGATACCACAGGAAGGAGATGAAAATAACTTTGTTGGTGGTGTACCTTGTCGTGGAGGTGATGTTACCTCGTGAACACTAGCCGGACGATGCGTGTATGTGTGCTCCGGCGAGGATATAAACGATGAAGTGGAATTAGAACCCAACAAACTCGAAGAAAGCGATTCTTCATGGGATCTGACTGAATCAAACAGCCTGCGTTGAGAGGCTGGGTACACACTACTACAAGCACTTCGAGGCGATTTCAACGAGCTGGTGCGCTGAGGGGATTGAGACGAAATCGTACTCACTTTGTTGCATGGTTCATCAGATTGAGCTGTTTCTCGACTGCGTCTGAGATCAAATCTGCGCAAGCCCTTAGTGAATTCCCGCAGTTTATTAACGGGACCAGCCAGTGCCTGTTGATACCGTCTCCTGCCGATTGAAGGCTCAAAGAAAGCTGACTTACTACGTTTAACAGAGCTAGCGTCCATGCATGTCTGTGCTTCCTGCTTTTGTTTGTCTTGAAGACTTGTTTCAAAGCTGGGTTCTGGAGTGACTCGTCCTACAGGCATCAAGGTCGGAGAGCTGGTGCGAGAGTCGTTGGGACTGGACACAGGACCAGTACTGGACGACGAGGCCTCGCCTCCAGCATCTGCTTCACCACGTTGAACAAGAACACCACGAGACGCAGTCGAAGAGAGCGGCATATCGCAAGTGACACCAATGAAGAGCTCAAACACAAGCAAGCAAGTGGTCTCAAGCAATCCACACACCAGAGCAAGCAGCGAACACTGGTTAAGAGTCGTTCGACAAGACTAGCACGAGCACAATTCAGTTGGTTGATATCGTCCCAATTACCGACGCATCCACTTGTGAATGATACCCCATTGTTCCGCGAGATGGCGCTGTGTCGCAGCCACCCAAAACACCTGTCATTTGGCACAGGCAAGCGATCGACACTGACCTAGGCAAGGCGCCATCATTAACAGGCCGTTTCACTCAGCATGTTCATTATTGCCTCTCGTAGCGAAGCTATTCAGCCTGGCAACCAAACAGCAAAACCTGCCCGACTTTTACAACCAAAACGTCGTACCGTACAAAAAATGCAATATATATTTTATAAATTTAATGATTTTTTTAAAGTGGATCAAATATACTTTGTATTTATTAAATTCAATATAATTCCTATTTTTAGTTATAAAAATGTATATATTATATAAAATATGAGTGAAGATTTTTCATTACTACCTTTTTTAATAACTTGACAATTTGTATTTAACATGAAGTGGCATTGAATATATTATCGCTTATTTGTATATATTTGTTTCCAATTTCTAGCTGATGTTTCAATATGAAATTCATTTTGTTACCTATCCGACTATTATCTAGTAAATATATTTTTCACTCAGAAGATGAACTAGTTTATAGTGTTTGTGAAACACTAAAAACTACGTTCTACTGAAAACACTGAAAAATTACGAATCAGTGATCAAATTAGTCTGGACACAAAATTTACCTACTAAAACACCTGTGTATTGTCGTTTGTGCATCGCTCTGCTTCGTCACGCTGTCACGCACCCGAATACGCCACTGGCCCTTGTGTGTGCGTCCGTCAACTATGCCTCCGATCCGCTCAGAGTGGGAGGTGCTGCTTGAAGATTGCAAGTGCGAAAGTGTGGCATAATTTATTTTAAAATATTTAATTGGGTAGTGCAATTGTATGGTGTTATAATTGTATTGTATTTGTATCGTCTAGTAATAAATAGTGTCGATTATATTAGTGTATATGTTGTGTTTATTGCCCGTGATGTCTTTCTTGTTATTATATTATTACAACAACATTTTCATGCCATTTCTCATGGTCTGAGAATACACGTGTCATCATCACACCATGTATTGGCCCAAGTTCTGATGGTATTATGCCAAGGCCGGACAGAGAGCCGCACATTAAGACAAGACTTGCTGAAAACCTGGGCATTTCTTGCGCGTGAGATACAGCCGTCGCGAAAAACTGGGGCAGCCTAGCAGTTTTAACTGTAGCGTTTACATATATATTTATCAAGTTATCATATGATCATTATATTTCCCTGTGCAATATATATAATTATAATTTAGATATTTAAATTTTTACTTGGTTGTTCAATTTTCAGTTAATGATACATTGATATTGTTTAAGTCAGGACGTTTAAATTTAAATTTGTTACTTGTTTTGTCAGATTACTCAATATTTTCACAATAAAAATTGGAAAATTAAACAAGCAAATTCACTTATATTTATTCATATTTAAATTTGTTTATAAATATTGTGTGTATCGGGTCCGTGAACTTTGAATAATCCTCGGTTTGACCATAGAAAATATTGTTCTGTCTGTTTGATGAATGGTTAAAAGCAGCAGCGCATATATTGATGAATTATAATCAGGGAAGTGCAGACAGCGTGTGTTCACGAGCGTTGAGAATGTTTCCTTGCAATTAGGCGTTCACCAGCGCGATATGGAGGAATGCGACCTTGAACTGGAATATGAAGGAGTATTATGTGTGTGTCACTTTTAAATGTGGCGTACTGTGGTGATACGGGAAAAAATGATTGTTGTGTGAGAGTTTCAGCTTGTGTACAACTCCTTCAATCCTAGTTCAGTTTAATAAAAGTTTTGTTGACAAATTCAATTGAAGTTTTCATCGGAGTTCTTTTGTGAAAGTATGATCACAACTCATCACACTGACCAAAAATACACTACCGTTTATTGTACACAATAATTGTGCTATTTCGGTGAGTCAAACAGGTACAGGTACATCTTCAGGAGCCTGGCGTCGGCGGGCCTCACGGCAATCCAAGACCGGACGGCATCACGTGCCACCCATCACGGCGTAATGGGGGAGGCACTGGAGGATCTCGTGCGAGAATTGGGTCGTCGCATGACCGAGCGATATGGAGAGCCGCGGGAGACCACTTGGCTCCGACAGCTCCTCGACCTGGCCGTTATCCGTGGCAATGCGGCTGATGTGTGTATGTGACTTATGTGTGCGTGTTTATATCAGTATGTGTTAATATACTTTCTTTGAGAAAAAAATGATATGCTTGTTTACATGCTTGTGATAATTGAGTGGTACACACATCGGCTCGCATTTGACAACCACATCACCATATTACAGAGCAGCACACAATTGTGTCACGCCGCATTTGCTAGCATATATCACTGACAAGTGACGTCACATCAGATGATCAGAGGCACGAGACGGGAACTGTTCGTCGCCGCTCGACACACGGGACACTGAGACTGCACGCGCAGCCACTTGGAGCCGCACTGCCAGCACGTGACATGGCCACAAGGCAGAGCACTGGGCACCTCCGCCTCGCTCATACACAGCGCACAGTGAAAGTGGAGCAGGCGGGCGGCAGCACGTGGTCGCGTGCCATCATCCTGCCCTGCTGCTCTGCCTGTGTGGCGGTCGTGGCGGCGCAGCGAGCGCAGCACGTGCCAGCTAATTACCAGCAGCTGCAGGCAACACAGAGCGCCAAGCAGACGGAAAGTGAAGCGGCCGCCCGGGAAAGCCATCCACGACCTCACCATCAACTGTATAACAAGACACAAATCCTTGATAAAACATCCACGACCTCACCATCAACTGTAGAACACGACACAAACTCTAGATAAAACATCCACGACCTCACCAGTAACTGTACAACAAGACACAAATCCTTGATAAAACATCCACGACCTCACCATCAACTGTAGAACAAGACACAAAATCTTGATAAAACATCCACGATCTCACCATCAACTGTACAACACGACTCAAACTCTTGATAAAACATCCACGATCTCACCATCAACTGTACAACACGACTCAAACTCTTGATAAAACATCCACGACCTCACCATCAACTGTACAACAAGACACAAACTCTTGATAAAACATCCACGATCTCACCATCAACTGTACAACACGACTCAAACTCTTGATAAAACATCCACGATCTCACCATCAACTGTACAACACGACACAAACTCTTGATAAAACATCCACGAACACACCATCAACTGTACAACAAGACACAAACTCTTGATAAAACATCCACGATCACACCAATAACTGTACAACAAGACACAAACTCTTGATAAAACATCCACGATCTCACCATCAACTGTACAACACGACTCAAACTCTTGATAAAACATCCACGATCTCACCATCAACTGTACAACACGACTCAAACTCTTGATAAAACATCCACGACCTCACCATCAACTGTACAACAAGACACAAACTCTTGATAAAACATCCACGACCGCACCATCAACTGTACAACAAGACACAAACTCTTGATAAAACATCCACAACCACACCATCAACTGTACAACACGACACAAATTCTTGATAAAACATCCACGACCTCACCAATAACTGTACAGCAAGACAAACTTGATAAAACATGCACCTGCATCCGTAGTTTTTGTTTTTTATTTTGCCAAATTCAATGGCAATACACGTGCAACATCAAACAGTAATAATTATCGGTAAAATAAATGGGCAATTTTAGAAAAATATATAAATTCGGCAGAGGTTCACTAAGCGCTGTGCTTTTTTTGAGTGAGTTACCTAAACTAAACAAAACGACTAAAAAACAAAAGCAAACAAACTACATAAACATAAGGTCAATACGAAGTTTAAATTATTGAGCAGTTGATCGTTTCTCAATATTATAATTACATTATATTTTTGAATCTGGATAGCTGCAGTCATTTTTTCCCTAAAACTCTTAATATTCATGCAGGTTTTTATGTCCTTTTGGATATTATTCCTAATTTTACCCATGAAAAAAACTTTAGAAACATGTGGACATCGCGTCCGACGCATTAGCTGCGAACTGTGTGCATTACACGCTGTACACACAGCTAGACAAGTGGTCCAATCACAATCCAATCACAATCCAATCACAGGAAATAAAGCAAGCCGCTCCACTCACATATCTCACTGCAGCCAGTCTCTTGGCGTAATCGTAAAACCCGCCGCCCAGGTAGAACATGCATGTGTGCAGCAGACGAGCATAGAGCACGAGCGTGGGCAACAGTCGACGCACCGGCATCGGACACAACGCATCAAATTTGCCGCAAGCGAGGCGCGACAGCAGCGTGTCGACGAGGGGCGGCGTGAGCACATGCAGTGAACACATAAGCACGCGCCTCTGATGTCACACACACACACACACAAACACACAACTCTCGCGCAGACCGTCACAAGGAAATCCAATGCTGCCACTCCAATTAGTCATTCAACATGAACTGTCCAGTTCAAATCCGGCTCCTAGTATCTCCCCATCTAATACGTTGTACTTTTTCAAAAACCCTGTATCAGATATTGGTAATTTTACCAATTGAAGTGATACACATCAATACCATGCACAAGAACACATGCCAAATAATATCATACAGAAACCAGTGAATAAACTGTGTGCCACACAATATTGACCATCTAAGAGAATAGATTGTGTGAATAGATTGTGCCACACAGTGAATAGATTGTGCCACACAGTGAATAGATTGTGCCACACTAGTGAATAGATTGTGCCACACAGTGAATAGATTGTGCCACACTAGTGAATAGATTGTGCCACACAGTGAATAGATTGTGCCACACTAGTGAATAGATTGTGCCACACAGTGAATAGATTGTGCCACACTAGTGAATAGATTGTGCCACACAGAGAATAGATTGTGCCACACAGTGAATAGATTGTGTGCCACACAATATTGACCGTCTAAAAGAATCGTACCAATCGAGAAGGAATGCTGCCGTTGTAAACTTGAACTAGACCAGCGTACTCTTCACCCAGTGTCTGACTGCCATCGATGGTGGTCAACAGAAAGTAGAAATACTCAAGCATTACGTCCAGATGTCGGTGCCATTTCAACCACCACGCATCCCCTGATAAGCACACGATTATATGACAACCAAGGACTACAAAACACCAAGTATTTAGTAGTCTTTGATGACAACAAAAAGCAGAGACAACTGAGTGGCCGACGAACCGACCACATCAACAACAGTTTAAACAACTATGAAATCGCCAGGGTAAAAATGCACACTTAAAAACTATGCTTCAATCAAGAGTCGTTACTAGCGGCTAAATACCTATATTTGTAATTGTTTAGAAAATAAATACGTGTGACACATACCGGCTGACCTTTCACAAACTGCACTATGTTCTTCAGCTCATTCTGTGCTCGCAACACAAACTCGCTGTCTCTCTGAGATGCTCGAATAATCTCGGCCTGACCAGCTTTTTGCATGCTGATCTGCTAGAGCAGCGTGAAATCAATTAATTAAACAATCAATTGCGAAATGCGTCATCAATACGCACATAAACAACAGCAGGTGACATTATAAATTATAGCAAAAAAACAATAGATCACTGTCCATTGATTTAGCAGAATTTCAAGTAATTCATACTGTTTTTATTGACACAACACCAAAAAAAGAACAACCAGACCACGAGTTCATATCCACACAGTTTAAACGGCGCATTTCATACAAGGAAACAATCACAGTTTCCAGATATGCAGAATTTTCATGGTTACATTTTTATCCGTTTTTTGCACTTCGAACTTCTACGCCCGTACTCCATTCTCACGAAGTTTTCCAAACCGTCTCCGTTCTCTCCATTTTTTTAACAATCTCAAAAACTGGCAGATGAGCCATTTAGAATTACGCTCAGACAATTTTCCAGATTTTTTTCCAATTGGTAATAAATGCAGGTAATTTCGTACCTTCCGAATTGTTAGAGTGTCTACAAAAAACACCAACAAAAACGTACATTGTTGAATAAATATTTGCATTTGTATTTCCATCGAAGAGCAAAAATCAAACAATGCTGAAATAGAAAAATTAGCACTTGCATTGATCCACAAAACACCTCCAATATGGACGAGCAAACAATTAAACAACAAACGCGTCACGCACAAGATTGTCTTTCACAACACACAAAATAATCGCACACCAAACATCACATCGTAAACATTATAGCAAAAAACCAATTAAATAAATACATCATAAATATGTACACATACAAAATCGAAGAGCAAAATATAAAACGATCCAAATGCATAGCCTTGTGTTTCTGCTTTTAAATAATCTCACCAAATTTCAATTATAGTAATAATAACAAAAATACAGATTTAACATCGGTCAAATGTTTACACATATTAATAAGCACAACATTACTAAAAACAACAACAATATTGATTATTCCAGTTCGTTCACATAGCCATTGCATAAAAAACCGCGAAATCAAAACTGAAATTTCACAAAAACAGTGTTACCACAAAAACTGTAAAATACTTAATTTTCGTATCAAACATGAATAATACAAGCCGGAGGCTTAAATACGCTTAATTATAATATGGCTATGTCAAAAAGATCAGGTTTTAATGAGGGGCATTATACTTGGGTAAAAATTGAATGGATAAGATAGCAGACATAGGATCAAGAGCGATTTGACCGCCCCAATACCAAAACTGCATTGCCAACCATCCATCAACCATCAGTTGATGATCACAAAAATCAGTTTGTGGTAAAAAAACCGGCTACACTTCTCGAATACAGAAAAAACCCGAGACAGCCTCACACATAGAGAAGTTGACTGTTGAGTCGCCGAGAAATTCATAAAAACAGACAAAAATGTCTTGTTTCCCGGCACCCATAATAGTCCGCCAATAATCCCAGAAGATAAACAGAATTAGAATTAACAAACTATCAAGCAAATTGCTGCCAATATAACACTGCATAATTAAATTAAACAACAATGCAGGCTCAATTATTTAGCCGAAAATGGTGGGAAGAAAAGTAAAGAAACTAGTGAGACCTGTCCCGGAGACGAACCCAATTAAACTGAAAATACGTCGCAGCCAATGCCTGTTTATTGGCCGCTCTTGCCTGGTTCCTGCAGGCCTCGCGAGGCGCCGGTGTGCTCGGACCAATGTGTGTTGTTTGACAGCTCAACAAGCGCTATCGCAGCGCCCATCAAATGCGACGCTCCGGCACGAATCACGCTGGGCCGCACGACAGGCTCGGCCACCACGTCCAGATTGAGTCTTCGCTGCGTGATGCACGGCTGGTGGCGCGTCAGACTCACGGCCACCGCTGACTTGGCAGGACTGAGCGACAGTCGGCCGTTCATCTGGTCCTTGAGACACTGAATGAACCAGCGCTTCTTGGGGTTGCGCACGGGACTGCCTGATGTGAGGGCCTGGTAGCGACGCCGCGCCTCCTCCAGTCGCGGGCTCTGTCGCACCGGCGTGTTCTCATCACTGTCCCAGCCACCAGTACCGCCGCCGCCGCCTGGGGTCTGAACGTCGCGAGCTGCTCGACGAGGACTGCGCCGCACCACCAAGCTGATCGGCTCACACGCGGTGACGGCGGTGACTGGCGTGCTGGTGGATGAAACGGCGGAGGAAACGGCGGAGGAATTGTCGGCAGTCATAAACGGCAGCGGACGACGCCGCGGTGAGACGGGCACGCCACACGACTGCATGCTGGCGCTGTGCTTGCGTGGACTGCGACGCAAACACAGCGGCGACACGCTGGCACACACAGCTTGACTGACAGTGACTTCTTCTGCTGCTTGATGCAGCGGGGCGCGCGCTTCACGGGACTCCAGTGGACGACGAGGAGTCTCACAGTTTGACGTGCTGTCTTCGCCAGCTGTCGGTGTTGGGACTCGGCACGATGACGGAGTGAGGCTGGCAGAAGCGACAGAGGCGGAGGAAGGTCTCACCTCGCGGCGACTGGTGGGAGTCACCTGATGAGCAGTATCAACGAGCGCAGTGCTGTCCCCACTGTCACGCTGGCCACTGCGTCTTGTTTTGGCAGGCGTGCGCTCCCTGCGCTGTCGATAAAACCTGCGCAGCAATAACACAACGACCAGACACACGTGTGTCTTATTGTGTATGTGTGTTATTGCGTGTGTGTGTATGTGTGTTATTGTGTGTGTTATTGCGTGTGTTATTGCGTGTGTGTGTATGTGTGTTATTGTGTGTCTTATTGTGTGTGTGTATGTGTATGTGTGTTATTGCGTGTGTTATTGTGCATGTGTCTTATTGTGTGTGTGTGTATGTGTGTGTGTGTGTGTGATATTGTATGTGTGTGTGTGTGTTATTATGTATATGTTTCTGTCGCAAAACAGTTTGCGTTATTGATCAATGCTGTCAGTGATCTGAAGCGAAAAACAGCAAGAAGAAACGAGAAATTAAGGAGAAAAGAAGAATGACAAAAGTAAGACAAATGAAAAATAAACAGGGAAGAAACGAGTGAAAAATGGTGAGAAAATATAATAATACAAAAGAGAATGAAACATGTGAAGCTATTGTGTGTAAGATTACCGTTGCAGCCAATCATGTACGTCTGGCGAGGCTTGAACTAGCATGCGAGGACAAGGCACGCACTGATCTGAAGGTACGCGAGCCAGTGTGGCGCGCGGGTGAGCCACACACTGACGATTCGCGTGCGTGAAACGACTGCCGCAGTCTGAAAAGGAGAAATTTTACTGGACTATATTTTAGAAGCCGACAGAGCTTATATCCAGGTAGAATTCAAATGTAGAGCTCAAGGAGTACACAAAACATAACAATATGAATAGTTCACTGTTGGAACTTGAACCATAAGAAATTTCAAGCGAGAACGGGTCTCCATTGGGAACAAGCACCCGGGTCAACTTAATTCCCGGTGATGTAACACCGACAGAGAACGGGAGAATAAATAATAAGTGAGTCATGGCAGTTACCAGGAGCAGAGCAGGCAAACGGCTTTTCACCGGTGTGAAGTCGCTGATGCGTGTTGAGTTGGCCGCTCTGAGTGAACCTCTTACCGCAGCCGGGATAGTCGCACACAAACGGACGTTCACCTGTCATTGTCAATAATAAGCTCAGCATGTTACATCGTCGCGACGAAAGTAAGCATAAAGATACATCGGTAAATATGTCTCATAATATACATAACAGCAGCAAATACAAATTAAACTAAGCCTCAACCAAAAGGAAGAAAATATATCAGAATTTCCGGTGCAGCAATCAAAACAGCAATTCAAACTATATCACACAATGCACCATAATATATCGTGTGCGCTCGCGTGAAGACATTCCAACTAAATTTAAGACACATAGTAAAAATGTGCTCAGAAATGTGAGATGATAAAATTTAACCAACCTGTGTGCACGCGCAGATGAGCTTGAAGAGATTTATCCCTGGGGAATTCTCTGAAACAATACTTGCACTGAATACCAGTCCTGGCTCTCTTGCCTACATTCTGGAGAATCTCGATGTCCTCGCTCCTGGGACGTCCTCTTCGGCGCAAATGATCGGCAAATTCACTCGACGTCGAGCTGGTGTCGCTCAGGTTGCATTTCTGCTCGGGCGTAGTGAAGCCATCAGCGGGAACCAACACAGTTTTATCGGTTTTTATTTTGCTCGACTGCAAGAGATCGTGCACGCTGAAACCCGGCTGTAAATTCAACGATTCACCGCCGATGTTGTGACTATAGCACAAGTAATTCCTCAGCCTTTCGGTCATTGGCGGAGTCACCTGATCAACACCCGACGCCATCACAAAGAAGAAGGCCGCCAAGCAAGGCCAAATAGATCTCGTTTGCACAAGCAGCACCAAACAAAACTGAAAGCAAATAAGATCGAACCACAACACTACGTTGAAACACAGACAAGAGCGTCGTACAATCGAACACACACAAACAGCGCGCCACAGCGTTACGATCGTGCACGCATTTGGCGCGCTACCCATCTTTAAAGCACGCCATTGGTCAGACTTTAAATCACGTGACCAACTTAAAAGGCGAAAACCGAGTGCTTCCAAGTGCTTTTACATGCCTGTGTAAACGCTAATATGTTGATCCTTTTTCTTACCATATAATGAGAAGGCTCAGTATAATATAGAGCAATATAAATGTCCTATCCTTGAAAAATATATAATTTGGTTGAAATAAATGGTATTGCAAAAATTGAACGATTCAAATGACGGAAGATTCATATGATGGAAGCGTTTAAATATTACGCTAAATCAAAAAAAAAATCTAAATACAGAAAATTTAGTATTGAAATAATAAAAAAATTAACAAGCGCACATTATACAAAAAAACAAAAGATTATTTCTTTATTGCACTCAAAATCATCCAACATGCATTTTTAAATCTTGTCTGTACATGCTAATACTTTGCATTGGTTTTGAGGTTGGAGCCAGAATTGAGAATGTGTTGGAATATTTGTCTGGACATTGCTCGCTTGGCTGTAGGCCCAACATGATAGAGTTCAAACCTGCAAGCCTCCTGGTCCAGGGAACTATTGGTCTTATTGCTGGAAGAACGTACAACAGAACTCTTGCTGCTCATCAACGGGCACAGTGTGTTGTAGAAACGGGACACGTGAGGAAGAAGACTGCTCCAGACTAGCACGCGGGGCTCACTGGCAGCCAGGAACTCGGTGACGAGGGTGTTGATAGCGAGCATGTCGTCGTTGAGGGCCTCCGAATCCTGCCACTTGGTCGGGTTAGAGCCGTGTTCCAGCATCCAGACCACACCGACACCCTTGTCCAGCAGCATCTTGAACGAGGGCAGTAGAGACTCGAGCAGACGCTGGAACGTGACGAGGCTGTTGCTGAGCGGGTTGGTTACGCTGAAGTGCAGACCCTGTGTGAGCAGCATGTGGTCGGGGCACGTGCTGAACGTGACACAGGCACGAGCCAGGTTCTGTACCAGCCGCAAGAAGCGGATACCGGCGTTCCTCCAACGAAACTCGAGCGCCACGCTCGCCGAGGAGTCTGTGGCGATTCTGGAGCACCAAGCATCGTCGGTCTTGTGTGTTCCTCGTGGTTTTGGCACGGCTCCAAGACATGTCGACTCGGGGGCCTTCAAGTGCATCAGTGAGCGAGGTAAAGACTGCACAGTGTGTGGAATTACATGACCGGACACGTCCAAGTTGGTGAGCAAACGCAATTCAAGCATCTCCACGATGTGCTCGAATATTTCGCGAATCCGAGAATGACCAATAAACACGACCCATCGTATCTTTTTCGCCCTCAAACTCCTAGCAAACTGGAAAGCGAGGTTTATGTCCAGTTTAGACTGCGCCTCAAATGACAACTCAGTTTCACGCACAATAGACAGATGCGATCCTGTGTGTTGAGCTGGAGGCGAGGTGCTGGAGACAAACATAAGCGAGAAATATAAACGTTCGCAACTAGCATATTAATTGTGAATTGTCAAATCACTTGTTCAAGACGTGGCGTCTTGTGAGCGCAGCTCAGTGTAACAATATATTTGACCATGTCGATAATGCCCACCAGTTTGTGGGACCAGATTCGATTAAGATTAGATTGGAAAATTACAATATGCAATTACACGCGCAAATAACAGAAACATCTCATAAACTCCACACACACACACACACACACCTTGAGGGAGGAACATGCAGTAGTCCTCGAGATAAGAAGTGCACCCCCGCAAAGAAACACGCCACACTCAACAACAACCACGAAACCACTGATCTTGTGCGCCTGACAGCACGACTTGCTGGCATGACCCTCCCTAACTGCTGCCGCTGGCCCCGCGTGTCGCGACGCAACGACACGAGAATGTATCGTGCAGAACCGACACCCCAATACATGGCAGGCGCGATATTATGCCGCCAGGTGTCATTGACCTTCGTCCGTACACTCACGCGCAAGAAGCGTGGCCAGTGATTGGCGAGAGATCGCTGAAACGCACGTGACTTGAGTGTAGAACGATCCTCCGAGCCAAAAAACAGTCGAGTTGTGTGGAGACGGCGAACGACAAGTTCGCACGAAAACGCCGGACATTGAAGCTCATCATCTCCGAGATATCTTCCTACATCCTCACTGAACTGCGACTGCGCAAGTACGTGTGTACGTTCCAGACAATTGTGTGTGTGTGAGGCATACGTTTGCGTCTGACATACTGTTCATCCGTTATACTGTTTGACTGTTCGTCTGACATACTGTTTGACTGTTCAATGTATTCAATGTTTGCAGCTCTTGTGTGTTCTGCCTTGATAACACATCTGTGATATTTGGCGCGCTAGATCAGCTAACTGTAACTTGTGGGAATTTCCCACTGGTTGGGAATGCAGGGATTGCCAAGTGATAAATTAAAGGTCGAACAGAACAGGACAAATGCGTGTGTGTTTATTTATCAATCCGAATTCGTCTATCTTCGTTTCTAGTGTGACTTTTTGACATTTAGATTGTTCAAACAACTGAATTTATTGTATTTGTCAGCGCTGTTGTGTGTGGAAAATTAAGAATCGGTTCTTTATGAAGAATTGAGGTGAATCAAAGAGATAAAAAGTCACGCACCACTAAGATGGACGAAAAATACACATTTGTTCGACCTTATCAGTAAATGTTCATTGTTACGAGGTTGAAAGAATAAACGATATGACCGCTCAATCGTCGCTCAAAATAAAAACATTTTCACCACAGACATATCACAGATTTCATAACAAACAAGACGTACACACGCAGGAATATTCCAGCACAATATACCAGACCGCCAGCCACTGCGCCACACCTCACAAAAACCCAGCCAACCCCAGCAAGATAGGCAGCAAGCAGACGCGATATTTTCCTCGTCTCTTGCGAACCACGAGAAAACAAATTCAAAAACAAGACATAACGAAAACATTGTTGAGTGGGTTTTCAAAAAACACCACACATACACACACACACGCACACATAAGTAGAGAAATACCACCACACATACATATGCAGCTCGAATATATGAACCAAAATACACGACAATCGCATATAATAATGAACATATGTAATCTTGGCAACGACCAGCACATAACACAGGCAAATTATCGGCAATCTTCAGATAAACAGAAAACACAGAAAACATTGTTAATTAACTCTTTCCCGACAATTGGGTGGCTGGCCACCCATAGGACTTGATGCAGTTTTTTGTCAACTACACACGGAGCGATGGTGACAGAATATCTAGATTAAGTTTTTTCCATTGCTGGGGATCTAGATATTCTGTCACCATCGCTCAAGAAATTCTGTCACCATTGCTCCGTGTGTAGTTGACAAAAAACTGCATCAAGTCCTATGGGTGGCCAGCCACCCAATTGTCGGGAAAGAGTTAACAAACAAACACCTGACTGGCACGACAAAATTGCGTCGCCAATCCATTGTGATAAATACTGGGTGACTGTCACTAGTCTGTAAGACACCAGCTAGTGAGTCACGAGTCTGTGAGTCATCAGATAGTCACAGGTCTGAGTCATAAGTCATCATAAGTCACCAATCTGTGAGACATCATACATTAAGACACTAGTCTTTAAGTCACCAGCTAGTGAGTCACTAGTCTGTAAGTCACCAGCTAGTGAGTCACGAGTGTGTGAGTAACTAGTACGGCGGCGTGGCAGTAACACAGGCGGTCAGTCACCAGTCAGTCTGAGGCACGCGGTAGGTGAGATCATCGACAGTGCGCATATTGAGAGCGGCTCCGTAGCGGCTGATGACATAGTCGGAGCCGTCGGCAGGTCGCAGCAGCTGACAGCTGATCAGCAGCACGTCGAGCAGCTGGCCGACGAACAGGAAGCCGAGTGTGGACAGCTTGAGCAGGCCGAGGGCAGGGTATCCCAGGTAGAAGCGGTCCGCGCCGAACATGCCCAGAAACACGGACAACAACAACGATGTCTCGAACGAGTACCCGTTGCTGCACACACACACACACACACATATACACACACACACACATACACACACAATCAGTTTAATGCGAAGCTAGGTACGAATACGTCTAGAAGACCAGGGTAGCAAAGGTATAGCCACCAATGGCGGGTTTCGTTGCGTGACTGTGAAATATCCCGTGGTTCGAATCCCGGCGGAAAATTGGATTAGGCGAATGCTATAACAGCCCCTGTCCACCCAGTAGTAAATGATGGTACCAGATATCTGTCATGAGTTGTGTCATGCATTCTGGGGCCCTCTCTAATACGTATTCCGTCCTTGTGGCGTCATAGCGTGGAGAGGGTTGGTTCTGCGGTGGCAGCGAGCTGCACGGGTCACGCCTGTGTGTTGATAAGCTTCGGCTTCTTCCCGTGTAGCAGCTGTCCCTTGGGCATTTAACCTTGAACATAGTCTTCTGCACTGTTGTGTGTCCGATGTTGTCAGTGAGGGCATGCCAGGCTGGCCTAGATTACTCGCTTTATCTGTGTGGATCAATGTGGCGACAATTTGTCCACTAAACCTGCTGTCTTATTTCACGCTGCAGTTGACCATTCCTCTTGTGGCTGATTGTTGCGGCACGTTGAAGCATGTACTCACGTGTATTTGCAGGGAATTTGCTGGTCGAAGGTGCGACTCTGCGACTCTTCACACCAGATTCCCTCGGCTGCAGTACACTTCACTGATCATCAAACACACATACACACACACAAGCATACACACATTGAACACATACATAATAAGCATATTTTGAAAAAGATGCCGGAAAAAAGTGCCAGACTTAAAAGACATTGTCAACAAGGACTGTTATATGAACTGTGGTATGAACTGTTGTATGAACCGTGGTATGAACTGTTATATGAACTGTTATATGAACTGTTGTATGAACTGTTATATGAACTGTTATATTAACTGTCCAGCAAGAAATTGTTGATATATGTCTTACACACACACACAAACACACGTATACACTGCCACGTGTTAACATGAGATGAGATGATTGATGAGATGATTGATTGATGAATGAGATGATTGGTAGCCACCACACCTCACTCGTTCACTACACACACAAACACAAGCACAGGTAGGCACGAGCCAGCAGGTAGTGCGTGCTATAATGGGGCCGACCGAGGCGAAGGCGACTCTCACCAGTCGCCAGTCGCTGCGGCGTGCAGCCGGCCGTCTGTTGTGTGTGCGGGTCAATGTTCAGATCGAGACACAAGTACTGGCCCATTTGCAGCGTGTGTGAGCAGTTGGTCCGGTAGAGGGCGCTCACGTCGCCAGCACACGCCAGCACGCTCAGCGTCAGCAGCAGAAACATGACCGCAAGTGCGCCGATGTCACCACCTCGCGTGCGCACTGCTGGCGTCAAAGTGCGACAGACAGTCAATGAATGCAAGATGTGAACTCAGTGAGTTGGAATTATAGACGGATGATTGGCCCAAAAATGACCACAAACTAATTGTCAACACGTAGGATTCACAAATCGGCGCTAAAAGTGTTAGTCCGTTTGTGGAACGTTTATGACATGTCAGGGAGTGGAATTCAGCATGGAATGTTATCTAGCGCTGGTGTAAGTTAACAAAAAATGAATCACATACACTAAGCACCGGAAAAAACAAGGGACAAGGCTAATACAAATTTTTTTTAATAAAATATGCACAAGTAATACCGCAATGTACAACTTACCAGTAGGCACGTATTAAAACATGACCAGTACAAAATCTGGCGAAGCTAGGCACACTTATTGATATTAAACTGAACTAGAAGCAAGTATGGCAACAAACACTCCACTGAAGACTCTACAGACTCAGATTGAAAATATTCGGCGATTGTGGAATATCACGTCAAATTTGCCTCCATCTGTCAATATCGTCTATAAAAAAACAATATTCTGAGTTCTATACAATTTCATCCAATGTTGATTAGCATAGGATGATTAAATTGGGTATTTTCGTTTTTAAATAAAAATGGGGACCGCATTACAAAAAAATAATATTTTAATAAATAAAAAATACTCTTGAACGTTACTAACTTTCTGGAAATATGAAAATATACTAATTTAGGAAATTAATCATTTATTTAAAGGAAACTATCTGGCGTCACCACCGTAAATGCGTGCAAACTGGACAAACAGCATATTATTATTATTATTATTATTATTATTATTATGATTACTATTATTATCGTTATTAAATAAACAAAATAATAAATAACAATAAACAATCCATACGATAACACTGCATAAAGAAACAAAATCGCCAAAAAAACTGGGGATTATGAACCGTGCAATTTTCCTAGCAGGGCATGATATTTGGTGACCTTTTGTGACCTTTTGTGACATTTTGAATGTGTACAAAAACATGCTTGTGTGTTTAAATGTGCTCGTGCAAGTCGCTTGTCAAATCTCTATGATATTATTGAAAGTATTTTCAGCTATCTCACAATAGCAAGCAGCGGTGTGTCTGTCATGCGGTGAGAGAAGCAGGGGGAGGGAGATGGGGGGGGGGGTATGGTCTCGGGCCAAATGCGCGCGCACTGCATGTTAGTCTTGATTGTCGTTGGCGTGTTGTTTGTATGTATGTCAGTGCGTGTGCATGCCAGTGCGTCAGTAGTGCATGGTAGTGCGTCGCTTTTGTGTTGAGTTGCAGGCGACGTTTTTTCATTGCTAGCTTGCAACATTTGTGCTTTCATTCTGCGTCACTTTGTTCTGGTGTCTTGTAGTTCTGTGTTGTTTACCACATCAGCCACCACCGTCTACCAGCTTCAATGACTCGTCAAATGTAAGTAATTATCATTTTTGTGGTTAGTTATGAATGAAACGTGATGCAAAGCACAATTGAAATTTTTTATATTTATATGAAAATGATTTTGACAGTGCACTTTCAAAACTCGTGCACTTGCTTGATTCAAGCTTAGTTTGGGAATCACCTTTTTACCTCCTGGCTAAAGCACAGGCCCGGGACCTAGCCCCCGCCCCCGCATAGGTGCGTCCCTGGTCACACACCAATACTGTACTTATCATTGCATATCCGGTGTGTCTGCTGTTTGACAACGTGCACTTTTTCTGCCTTGTTTGAAGCAACTCATTAACTGTGCTTGTGTGTGTATGTGTGTGTGTGTGTCCGTGTGTGTACGTGTGTGTGTGTGTGTCTGTGTGTGTATGTCTATGTGTGTGTGTGTGTGTATGTCTATGTGTGTGTGTGTGTGTGTGTGTGTCTGTGTGTGTGTGTGTGTCTATGTGTGTGTGTGTGTGTCTGTGTGTGTGTGTGTGTGTGTGTGTGTGTGTGTGTGTGTGTGTGGCATACATCGATATTGCATTGTTTTACACAGTTGCATATGCAATATCACGTGCGCGCGTGTGTTGATGGCACGTACGAGCATCAAACATACTGACACTCACTGACAATCACTGACACTCATTCGCTCGGGTCTGCTGACCTTGAAGTCAACTGATCGAAAAATCATTTCATTCCAATTTTCAATGGCGGCTATTCCATCAACACACACACAAACATACACACACACAAGCACAAGCACACACACTCACACATATATACACATGCTTATACACACACAAACATAAATACAAATATATATGTATATCTTGCAAGAAGGACATTTATAATGTATGTTGTGTTGAAATCTACAGTGCTTTCTGTTTTGAAAGAGACTTCAACAGTATATATATGTTTGTGTTTGTGTGTGTGTGTATGTATTTTTGTGTACAAGAGACCCCTTGAATTTTGAGGCAACTATTTCCGGGAAAAATGTTTTTCTTAGCAATGAATAAATTAATGCATCATAGAAATTACCAAATTCTTCATCACTCTGATCAGAAATATCAACTGTAGTCAGTGTTTTAGAAACATCAGCCAGTTCTTCATCATCATCGTGTCAGAGGAGTCCTCAAATGACATCTGATGAAATGTTTCATCTCATATTGACGCTAAAAGACTTACTGCCATGTATAAGACACCCTCCTATTTTTATAATGAAAATTTAGACCACAAAAAGGTCGCTTAAACACGGCACAATAATATATAATATTGTGTATATATTGGTCATATGTGACCATTGTTCACCATTCTACCCTAGTCGTCATTTTCACCGCGAGATTTTTCTTTCAAACAGCACCTGTTCGCTTTGTGATCGTGCCTAGTGTTTCTATAAACCTCCACTTGTATGTACGTGACTGTGCATGTGTGTGCTTGTGTGTGTGCATGCATGCAACTGGCGTTTGCACTTGTGTGTGTGGATGAGTGTTGCTTTGTAGCAGAAGTGAAGAGTTGAACGGTTCTAGCAAATCTGGCTGATTTTAGCTGTGTGTTGTGTTCTGTCGTGGTGTTTGCGTTTGTGTTGGTCTGCGTGTGTGTTTGTGTCTTTCTTTTGAGATGATGGTTGTGTTGTTGATCAAGAATGTGGCATAGAAGTGGTGACGAATTCACGTGACAATTATGACGATCGTCTCCATGTTTTGCAGATTAATACAGGTTTGTGCAAGGATTTATTTGCTCGAAATGATTTATTTGCTCGAATTAATGACTTAAATCAATCAATTGTTGACTATATTCAGACTTTTTCAAACGTTTTTTTGCTTTAGACAATTTCACGATTTGATTTAATCTGGTATCAGTGTGTGAATACAAGCCGAATTATACAAAAAAAATTAAATCATGAAAATATAAAAGATAAATCTAAGAGTAGAAAAAAATTCTTAAGACCATAACCAATTTATATTTATATTTTGTATTTTTGGGCTTCTCACGATGGATAGAATATATGGTAAAAAAGGTAGGCATTTTGCACCAAAATGTCACAATGATGAAACCAATATTAATAGTAATAGATAATAATAATAATAATAATAATATTGCACGTGCTCGTGTGACAGGGGTTGTGGAGATGTTTGGCCGGCGGGTTGGAGGAGGTGATGTGGTGGCGGGGATGGAGGCAGCGCGTGCTGCCAATGTGTACCCAATGGTCGCAAGCTGGCCGTCTTGTTCTGCTCAACCTGGCCGTGTGTGGCTTCGAGATGGCCCTGTCAGCACTGACCACCATCGCTCCTCCCATGATGAGGAGACACCATTTGTCTGAGTCAGCAATGAGCTGCGTTCTGGGAGTCGGTCGGTGAACAGTTATTCCATATCTCTTCCTACTGTGCATACACACACACAACAACAACAACAACAACAACAACATATATTTAATATAGCGCACATATTTATACACAGGCGCGAAAAAGACAACCGACAGGAACATCACAGCGAGCAGGAAGTAGGCACAAATAGAAAAATGAAAACACGTTTGCAAACTGGAACATGCTAGATGGCCGTTGGCTATCAGATAGCTCATCCGCCCTTGAAACAGGTTTTGTTTTTTTCCTGTCGGGTGTCTAGCCACCCTCCTCACTGCAGAACAGTGGGGGAGCCGGTTTAGTCGCCGACGACTCGACCATGAATCTGGTTGTACTGGAATTACACGGTTACCAGTAGCAGGGCGAAGCCTGACCAGACAACGACGAATGCAAGAGATGCAAAAATGGGACGCAGCAACGAAAACAGATAATTTCACAGTGAGTAAAAAGTCAAATATCAAGCAAGAACAACGAGTGTACAACAAAGGACGATCAGCACAAACAACACGCATATAACCAGAGACAAATCATACATTTAGTCATCAAGAGAACGAGTGAGCAGATATTTATGAAGATCAGCAGAAAAGGATCGGAATGAAGACTTGTGGTGAAGGTAAGATGGAAGCGAGTTATAGATACGAGGAGCAGAGAAATAAAAAGATTTGGATGACCAAGAAGATTGATTAAGAGCAGGAGGACAGACTAATGGCACAGGAATGCGACAATAAGTGCGATTATTGAGAGTCAATAGGGAACGGAGATATGAAGGAGAAGAGGGGGAGTGGATAAGTTTGAAGACCAGACAACATACCTTATAGCGGATACGAGAAAGAGCAGGAACACACACACATGAATATACACACATATATACACACTACAGCAAACCCGGGTATTAAGGGATATAAAGAAGTACAGTTTCCCAAGTAGGTGTATAGATATATGGAACCGTCTGGGTAAAGAAATAGTTCAATCAAACAGTATAGCACAGTTCAAGCATAGGTTAGATAAATGTGGGTATGGAGACAGGACAGTCTGAGCCCTGCTCATTTCCTGTAAACTACAACTGTGAGTACAACTGTGAGTACACAGTAATTCCGCATGATAATAGAACATAAAATACAACAATTTGATTGTCATTCGCTTAATTGAATATAAAAATAGAGTGTGTTAAAATATAGCATGCAGCAGATAGAAATAAAATAAAATGAAATAAAACAGCTGTTTGTAATTGAGACAATCACGTGATTTCTGATATTCTGCCTTCACTAGCAGCTGAATGTCTACTGGAAGCAGTTGAGGCGGTAATATTGTCGGAAACAATCTCTTTGTCCAGACAGAAAGACCTGACATCTTAATTGTACAGGCATAACAAATACTTGACGCAGATGCTTCCTGCTAGCACAGAATGTGGGAAATACTTTCCGTTTTGTTGGAACAGCCGGAAACGACATTCAGCGAGAAATGTTTTGTTGTTGTCGCTCTTTTATGACACTTTGGAACACAGGCACACTTTCTCTTGATGTTAGCTGAAATGTA
>OU696573.1:482500-665000 GCA_916048095.2 Sacculina carcini
CGACTTCATTGCAGTGACCTGAGTCAAAGTTCAATGGATGATTAGTGATATGAACCGGGGAGTTTGCGGAGACCTTCACTTTTCAGTTGCTCATATAAGCCCTAGGCACAAGTCAAAGCTGATTAAACGAAGAAAGTGAACGTTTAAGCGAGGCAGCATGATTTCTTGTGAGAACAATGTTCTTGTTGTTGACAATGTTGTTGTCAACAATGAACAACATTGTTACCCCAGCAACGTTTGGTCCCGTTTCAGCCTTGGATCTCTCTTTTTCTCTCTTTGATAGGTTAGATCAGTGGTTCTCAACCTTTTTTGTTATGACCCTTTTCAACACAATGCGAGTTCTTGTGGCTCCCAGAAACAGTCAGTGACCCTCCCAGAAGTCCTCGTGGCCCCATACACACATGAATTGTCGCGACGTTAATTCTCCAGAGCTCATGTACGCCGGTGAATATATCCAAACAAAAGAAAAATAGAAAATGAACTGCTTCACCACAATTTTTGTGTCCCCTAAGAAAATATGGTTGACCCCGTTTCTTAATATCGGGCCTATGGCTCTTAGAAAGGCTAGATTAGTTAGGAAAAAGAAAGAGGGCCGGGACTGAAGTGCCACCAAACCCACCTGCAGCGTAGCGATATTAGCTCTGTTTATTATTGGATGTTCAGTCTGCTTGGTGTCTGCTATGTTGAACAGGCAGCGTAGTTGAAGACGAGCGGGACACCCTCAACTTCATCGCGCTGGTCGCTACCATCCTTCTGGTCTGCACCATGTACAGTACAGACGAAACAAAGTCGGTCATGTCAGACACTGTACGCGTCAAGCACAAAACTTCTGAGTGGGTATCATTTGTGACAATAAGTGACTGCATGTTGTACGTTTCTGATGGAGTTTGGCGTGTTTGTATTTTTTTTGTATTTAAACGGCCACTTTAAAACTAAGTACAGGCGAATATATGAAGACAATGGCAATCGAGGTATAGAATTAATCACATAATATTGGAAACAACATGCACACATGGTTATTATTCACGGTAACAACGAAGCAGATGTTCACGCAGTTTTGAGGAGAATGAGCTGTAAGAGTTAGCAGTCGCAATATGAGAAGCAAGCTGGTTGAAGAGACGAGGAGCATGAAATTGAAACGATTCTGACGACCAGGAAGATTCGGAGACGGCGCGAATTTCTAGAAGAGAATTACACTTACTCATTCTGTTACACTCATTCTGTCTTTTCTAATGGAGATCAACGCTCAATCATGTCCTATGGAACATTCCTTCCACACGCACACACACACACATACACACATACACATACACACACATACACACACACACATACACACACACACACATACACACACACACAGACACACACACACATACACACACACACACACACATACACACACACACCTACATACACACACATACACACACACACACACATACACACACACACACACACACGCACGCTACATCCCTGGTTCATTTTGACAGTTTGATGTTGAATTATTCATGGGGTCAGGTGAGTGTTTCAGGCACGTTTTCCCTCTCTCTGTATGTCTGCTTCTTGTTGCAGATTTGATGGCAAACAGCCACTTGTAGACGTTTGTGACGCGAATGCTAGACATACGACAACTACGAGACCGACGGATAAGCATTTGCTTGAGAAAATCACCTCTTCCGCTCGTGCTTCCAGTTGCGGGCTATATAAATCCTGCTGTGTCAGCAGTGTCTTCCACAACACTCGTTCAGCCCCGCTACACCATTTCCTCGTGCTGGTAGCCAAGGTGAAGTATACCTTGGCTATATAGCTCATCTTGTATATCTTGATATTATCATTTCTTTATTTCTCTTGCTGCTTCGTTTGTCAGTTTATCTAGAAAGTGACTTACATAGCTCATAAACACACGCAAACACACACACACAAACCTTTGTTATTTAGAATGAAAAAAAAATATAGCATAAATATATAAAAATAGATGTACATGAATATTGTAATATGAATAAATGGTATGGTGAAATGAAATTTTAACATTTAGATTAAATTTAACACATCTATATAATGAAAAATTAATAAAATAAGAAATTTATAATAAAAACTCAGGTTGTAGTAGCGTAGGTTGATTTATGATTGATCATGTGATCATATGATCATGTGATCAGGTCGTGACCTGGCCGCTGGAGATCTTCCGTCGTGTATTTGTGTGTCCGCTGGCAATTCGGCGATTGTTCGTGGTCGATTTGTTATCGTGGACATCTTTGATGTGTTTTTATCTCTACATCACCGACTACCTGGCACAGGCAAGTTTGCTTAAAAATTGTCCCACTCTTCTCATTCCAAATTCTACAGCAAATTCTACTCTTTCTTGATCTCTTATTTAACCTCTTGGTCATGAGGAGTGGATGGAAACAGTTTGCGGGCTCCAGACCCCTGAGTCCCCCTTTGGATTCGCCAGAGGTTCATATTATTCAGCGTCCTTCGAACTAATCCGCTCGATCACGCAAAGGAATTTATATTATTTACCACTAGGTGGCGCTGAGATAGCAGTAATCACACAAACGCTTATTGTGCTACTGAAATCTTTATTTTAATATGAAGGGTGTTATATCTTGACAAAGTTTTAATTGGAAATTTTTTTCACAATGTATAAAATTGTTTTTGTACAAATGTATAAACGTTTTAGTTCGGTTTTACTTATTGACCTTAAGTTTGATGTTGTAATTTCCCTATTGTAATGAATTTGGCTGTAAGTGTTATGTACTCTCCTGAGGTCAGGGGATAAGAATACTGCCGCAGTACCCGCTGCGTGTCGTGTAAGAGGCGACTAAAAGCCAACCCTCTGCTTCTTCCCTCCCTGTACTGCCATGTCCGAGGGAGGGAGGGATAATTCAGCAAGGTCTTCAGGGAATTCAGTTTGTCTTCTCGAATCATTTACCCGAATTAACAAAATAGTGTTAAGTTATTGGTACACACTGCATATCACACACAATATGCGAGTTTATACTGTTTGTGCGAGCCCAGGCGTTTGGAGGGCATGCAGAAGCCAAGGAGGGCACTCGAGAACGACTTCTTTTTGACGAGGGTGTCAAGATGGGTGCCAGGTGTCTGCTTGTTAATTCATTTGCCAGTGAGTAGAAGCTGCATTATGAGCCGCTTATCTGTTTGGTTCAACAGTAGATTAGATTAGTGAGCTCGTGCTATATTGTGTTGGGTAAAAATAAACAATAAGCAAAGTCAATATTTATATTTTCATTGTGATCATCCTTGCTGAAATATTTCATCATGTTTGTGTTCATAGTTCACCAGAATAACATAAGTACTGCCGTCACTCATAAGTCACTATTTCAGTTTACAATGAACAAAAGGGACAACTCATCAACGCTTTCACTAAATATTATTACTTATTGAGGAACGTGGGCGGAGTGACATAATGGATTGTTATCGGATGATGGTTTATTATTTATTGTTATTTATTTATTATTTTCTTCCCAACTCTCTTTCTAGACTTTTTTCTCTTCGAACTCTCTTTCTCTCTGAATCTTTTGGGCGCTTCCGGTACATGGGGCCACCTTAGGGTGGTAATAGTGCTTGCACTCTTCCCATGCTACTGGATTTGCCTGTAATTAATAATAATAATAATAATAATAATAAAAGAAAATTGCGTATGTTTTGTTGCTGGTATATTACCAGTGTACTGGCAACTAGCTCTGATCTGTGTACAGGTGGCATGTTCAGTCTGGTGGGCATGGGGTTTCTCATGGAGCACCTGGGTAAGCGTCGCACGTTCGCCTTGTGTCTCGCCGTGTCTAGTTCCTGCTTGCTGCTCATGGCTTTCATCAGATCGAGCGGGTGGTTGTACCTGTTGTCAGGTGGCCGCGAGGAATTCACACCACTTGCTAAACACTCAGTTCCTGTACTGTGTTGTGTTGTATTTTACACAAACACACACCAAACACACCTGTTATAGAGTTAATTAGCACCTGACCGAAAACGCAAGACAAACTGATTGGATAGCAAGATTAAGTGACACAGCGCCAGGCAAAAATATTCATGGACGAATCAAAATACTAGTGATAAAATTATAATATCTATGTTGAGTTCATATAAAGTAGTGGGGAATAAGAGAGGAACTGTTGTGCACCTTTGGCTGAGGATATTACATAGTAGAAGACAGAGCTTATTATTATTATTAATTACATGGGAGGAGTGCAAGTATTATTATCACCATGCGGTGGCCCCATGTACCGCAAGATGTATAGAGATTGAGGGACTGAGAAGTACATTTTTGACAGGAAGAAAATAGTTGACGAAAAAAGAAGCAAAAATCAAATTAATTTATCAAATCAAAGTGCTGAATAAGAGTGTATATAAACTAGCTGAAACACATGTGTTCTTGGTTGTTACTTGACGCTGTGGTTGTGTGACAGGTGTGATGGGGTGTGGGTACAGTGCAGTTGGATCAATCCCCAATGTGCTCATGACCCTCTACCATTATCATCCCGAGGTCAGCTCAGCAATATTCTCTACTTAATTCTAATATATTGCCTGTGTGATTTTGGCACCAATATCTCTCTCTTGTCTTGTGCAAAATATAAACAGCCGCTTAAAATTCCAACTGTATCGGTTGGAGGTATCAAGTTCAACTTACACACATGTGTCTTTACGAGTTAATGATCTGGAAAATTGCGTCTGTTTTTGGTCTACATATCGACCTTGTAATATCTGTTGTAGTGGGTAATTTTGTTATATGTTGTCAATGGACGTGGCGTGTATATGTGTGTATGCTTTTGTATACCATAAAACTATCAATACAAATGTTAACACGCGCACGCATAAATAATTAATTATCTCTATGAATACAAATAAGTAATTTGCTATTTATAAAAATATAAATAACAATCAACCAATACTTAAAACAATATAGAGCAAAGTAATTACAATATAACAATATAAATAAATTTCCAGAAATGGGTAGTAATGGATATGGATAAAAACTGTCGAATATGTTTCACGGTAAGTTTAAGGGAATAAAAACAAGGGTACATATATAGAAACAACCCACTAGGATTAAATAAAAATGCAAATTGCATAGTTTGGTAAGTAAAGTGTTTCGTTTTTCTTCAACGAACAATTTTTTTATTTCTGGTTGGTTTCCTGGCGTTCCTTGCTGGTTTACGTATTATATTATTATATGAAGTGTGAATTGACACCGCTGGAAGGAACAAGCTCAACAAGTTGA
This sequence comes from Sacculina carcini, assembly GCA_916048095.2. Taxonomy (NCBI): domain Eukaryota; kingdom Metazoa; phylum Arthropoda; class Thecostraca; family Sacculinidae; genus Sacculina; species Sacculina carcini. Next base: position 487,740 of record OU696573.1, read on the forward strand.
CCTGTACTGTGCTTGCTGCGTTTACTGCAAGTTTGACTAGAACTGGAGCAGCGCGTGAGAACGTGAAGTGATTGTGTCAGATGGAATTCAGTAATGACGTGATGTGATTGTGTCAGGTGTACTTCAGTAATGGCGTGATGTGATTGTGTCAGATGGAATTCAGTGATGACGTGATGTGATTGTGTCAGATGGACTTCAGTGATGACGTGATGTGATTGTGTCGTTAGTACTTCAGTAATGACGTGATGTAATTGTGTCAGGTGTACTTCAGTGATGACGTGATGTGATTGTGTCAGATGGACTTCAGTGATGACGTGATGTGATTGTGTCAGGTGTACTTCAGTGATGACGTGATGTGATTGTGTCAGGAGTACTTCAGTGATGACGTGATGTAATTGTGTCGTTAGTACTTCAGTGATGACGTGATGTGATTGTGTCAGGTGTACTTCAGTGATGACGTGATGTGATTGTGTCAGGTGTACTTCATTGAGCCCAGTACAAAGCACGAGCATGGACAGCGAGCTCAGCACTCCTACGGTCTGGGCGAGAATTTTGCTGTGCTGGACGTGTCCTACTGTGCCTCGTCCATCTTGCCGACCATGCTGCTCGGAGCGCTGGTCGATTGGAGTGGCATGCCGCACCTGTACCTGCTGGTCGGGGGTGCTGTGGGTCTCGTGGCTGCCGCAGCGGCCACTTCTCTCATCGATGACGTCACGCCACCACAGTCACCACCACAGTCGCCACCACAGTCGCCACCACAGTCGCCACCACTCTGTCACGCGCCAGTCGATCATGTGTCGTTGCTGTCGGTTTAGCGGAGCTGGCTGGATCAACAAGTTCAGCGTGGCTGCTGTTGTCGAGATTTCAGCATAAATCCGAGTGGATACAAGATTGAGCCAGCCTTCAATCAGTGTAATATTTGTGTGTGTCTTGAATGGTATGTTTATATATTAGGTGTTTAAGCCACACCGAGGGGTCGTATATGTTAGTCCAAGTGAGTGTGGTCATGTCGGGTATCAGAGACGGTCAAGCTGTTCAGCATGATCGAGTTTTCACCAACCTCCTTCAGCTGGGCTCATTCCTGGCAGCTGCACCGTCACAAACATGATTGATGAAGCCTCAATCCCAGGAGTTTAGCAGGAGTTTCGTCATATCCTTGTTCATTTCGTCATTACTCGAGCTTGATCGGCTATCATTTAGTCGTATTTTCTGTCACAACTTCACTGCTGTACGAAGACGGGTCGTATAAACGACCGTGAAATCACAATAGCCAGCGTGTATTCGTATAACGTTCTATATAATATCATGAATATATTGTACGGCATGGTGTTTAAGACATATTTTTGCCATGCATGTATATTTTTGCCGACTGGAATGTTTTGTTGCCCAAATGTATATATATATATATACATATGTTTGTATAAATTATTATATGCATGCATTGCTAGATATGAATTTTGATTGTTCAAATGTTCAAAGATTTATTGTATATGCATGCACAATTTGGTGGCCAATAGATTATTTTTTGCTGTTGAATTCATTGTATCAACGAGTGGTGATCATAGTTTTGTGACTTATATGCGGCATGAACAACGGAGTATTATGAATAAAGGTGAACTTATTTCAGACTTTTTCTCATTTGGCTTATTTGTATCGCCTGTTATTGTTTGAGCGGCTTTACATCGATTTCTGCGTCCTCTATATATTGTGACTAGCTTATAGATGTAGTGATGTTTCCTCTAATATTGGTTAAGTCTGTTGTGATCAGTCCGAATGTTGAATGGGAAAGTAAGGGTCGAACAGAACAAGACAAATGCGTCTTTTTTTCAACACTAATTTGTTTATTTGCATTTCTAGTGACCTCCTGACATTTATTTTTGTGCAACAACTGAAGTTATTGAATTTCTGAGCACTGTTGGTCAAAAATGAATAGTTCGCTCATTAAGAAGTGTGGGGAATCAGAGATATATGATTACCTCCCACTGCGGAAGAGTCTTAGGTGATTTGATGTACACTCATCTTGGACAAACGGAGTTCTCCAATAATGAGATACATCTGATTAAAGTCTATAAAGTTAAATGCAGTAGATCATTTGAAACACAAGTATCAAGGTGCTGTTTTCTGCTTCTAACTGCGATTACGTTTGTCTATACCTGTACTACAACGTGTTCTTAACCAATCTTGCCGATTTGTTCTTCACCCTACTCCTTGCCGTCATACCTCCAGTTTTCTATTTAAGTTTCGTTGGCTTCCAATTGTCTCTCGTATCCACTTTCGCCTTTGCTGTCTAATCTTCAAACTCCTTCATGATCCTAGTCAACCGCCCTACCTAGTCAGTCTTTTAACTCGTTCTGATAATGTTTCTTCTCGTAGACCTGTTCCCCTCATCTGTCCTCGGGCCACTAATGAATCTTCGTGGTCCTCTAAATCTTTTACTTTCTTCGGTCCGCGTATCTATAATTCTCTTCCTTCTCATATTATTTCATCTTCTTCCTACCGCATGTTTGCTTCCCGACTTCAAAATCACCTTTTTGACATCTCGTTTGATCCTGCTTCTCACACTCTCACTCCTTTCGCCAAACTATGATTCCATTCAGCTATCCATTTTCTATTCCTCCTTATTCTACTCAAAACTCATGTGTATATGTGTATGTATAAGTGCATGTCTGTGTATGTATGTATATGTATAAGTGCATGTTTGTGTATGTGTGTATATGTATAAGTACATGTTTGTGTATGTGTGTATATATATAAGTGCATGTTTGTGTATGTATGTATATGTATATATGTATTTACGCTTTGTTGTTCGTCTTTAAGTTATGCGCGCCCGTGTTTTTACAGGCGCTATAGTAAATATATGTTTGTTTGTTTGTTTGTTTGTGTATTCTGTATCCTGCGTGAATGATCGTCTGATTCTGATTTCGCGTGATTTGTTTTCCCATTCTTACTTATGGTGCCCCATGTGTATGTGTATGTTTTTTGCTTATGTATGTGTGTGTATGTCTGTGAGTGTGTGTGTGTTCCTATGTGTGCATTATGTGTTCTTACTGTTGTCACATGTTTATCTCCATCGTTGTGTTTGCCTTTTAAATTTTGTCGCGCTTCTGTGCATATTAGCGCTATAACAAATACATTGATTGATTGTATCCATCCATGTGTGTGTATGTTTGTGTGTGTGTATGTGTGTGTGTGTATGTTTGTGTTTGTCGGGTTGTTAGGTGAGTTAGCTCTATTTGTGTCGTTTTGTTTGTTTCTACCATTTTGCCGACAGACAGACCGATGTTTCGGCTTATCTCTTGTTTCGCCCTTCTTTCTGGCGGTCTCTCACTCTCTCTTTTGTCTTCCTATCTTCGCTTTCAAGATCCGCCAAGGTCCCGATTGTCTCTGTTCGTCTGTATGTGTGTGTGTCATGAGTTGTCTCGTGCCAAATAGACCAGATGTCCACTGAAGCTGTCCTCTAGAGTCTAGATGTGAGTCTAGTATATGTGTATGTGTGTATGTGTGTGTGTGTGTATGTGTGTGTCAGCGACCTTGTGATGATGCAACTGTAATAGCAGCAAAATGCGTGTGTGATATGTTAGTCTGTTGAAAAATGGTTAATAAATTTGATAATTATGTGGCGTTGTGTGGATATTTCTAGAATATGCAGTGAGTTGTGTGGAGGTTTTATCATGTGTGTGTGTGTTTGTATTCTTTTGTGTTTTAATCATGTATTGCCATGAAAAAAATTTGAATAGATAGCATAGCATCAATTGGCAAAAAGACCCGTCGGGCGTACATTTTACATGTACAGATAGACATTATATACACATATGCAAGCATGGATAATATGTACACAAGTACACACACACACACACACTCGCAACCACACAACCACATATACACTATTCATATACAATGGGACACAACATACCCTTACACATACCTAACACAATCTGTCATATATGTATATACATACACACATACACATTCATATATCGATACGCTCTCAAATGCACGTAAACATACACAAAGCTAAAGCAGACATTTTTGAAAAACGAACACTCACATAGAGACGCTCGAAATACCGATACCTCATGTACATACATATTCGTGCATGTGTGTGTGTGTGTGTTTGTGTGTGTGTGTGTGTGTTTGTGTGTGTGTGTGTGTGTGTGTGTGTGTGTGTGTGTGTGTTTCAGCAGTAAGAAAGATGAGACAGTGGTCATAAACATTAGTCTTGATGTGCGTGCTGAACTTCCAGGCCGAATATGTTTCTGACATTCAATTTTCCCTCCATTTTTATCCGCAAAATATTGGTCCAATGAGGCAGTGAGGTTTGAGGATTTTGTGGTGAAACACTCTGTTAATAGAGGTTTTATCAATTTGATGCGCATGATTGTGCGTGCTACATTCTCGAGATGACCCGTGATTAATTGACTCGGGCTGCGCCAGTGAAAAATGCCCACGCTCCAACATGTTCCAACTCGACAAAAAGCCACGACATCCAACTACAGCAGCCATTACAGAGAGTGGGAGGGAGAGTACGCTATTGCAGAGGAGAGGAGCGGGCCAATGCAGAGTGGAGGAGCAGGGCGCCGCCTGTCCCTAGCAGAGATGGGCGCCGTATCAGTGCTCCAGAGGTGGCCTGTTGTGGTGCGCGTGCTGCGTTCAGTTCTTGTTTCTTGGACTCGGCGAGACACAGGGAGATCTGACGGCGACTGTACCTGATCTTGCCTGGACCTAGCAGGTGCTGATGTGGTAGAAGTGCAGGACAGACACGAGGTGGTGATGTGATCGCCTGTTGGTACGCTAGATGTTTACTGCTCTGTGTGTCGTCATGTGGCCCTCGTGCTTGCTGCAGTGCTCGCTGATGTTGGTCGTGCTGTTCTGCCTGCTCGTGTCCCTGCTTCTGTCGTCCTGCGTCGTTCACGCCAAGAAAATCGTCGTCTACTGGAACTCCAGCAATCCCATGTGAGTATTGGCCTCTTGTGTTGTTCATACGCAGAGCTAGGCTAGGCTAGATTTGAAGGTTTAGGTAAGGTTAGGCTTGAAGGTTATGTAGGGAGGCTTGAAGGTTATGTTTGAAGGTTTGAAGGTTTGATAGTCAGGTTAGATGAGAGGTTTACACTCAGTGCTTCAAGTGATCATTACCAACAATATAATTATTATTGTTATTATTACTCGGCTGCATGTTTCCACTTTTGTCAATGAGTATATTGGTAAGAATTCTAGTTTTTCTCATGCCAAAACATAAAGCCATTATTCCTCACAGGTCTTCAATACTCTAATATATTTCAGGAGTATTGAACCGTTGTTTCTGTTCGGTGTACTTGTGTATGCATATTAGTATGACTGTGTGTGAATACATGTACATAGCTCTGAGGCATCTACACGTACCAGCGCATAAATACATATACTCAACGTCATACACACCCGCATTGCCTATACACACACACACACACACACACAGACACACACACAGACACACACACACACACACACAATCTTGTATCGGCACCACCGCGACAGACGCTATTTGTGTGTGTGTGTGTGTGTGTGTGTGTGTGTGTGTGTGTGTGTGTGTGTGTGTGTGTGTGTGTGTGTGTGTGTGTGTGTGTGTGTGTGTGTGTGTGTGTGTGTGTGTGTGTGTGTGTGTGTGTGTGTGTGTGTGTGTGTGTGTGTGTGTGTTTGTGTGTGTGTGTGTGTGTACGCCACGAGATTCATGGCTGCCGAGATGAATGAGAGATGCAGCGTCCCTACACACACACATACAAACACACATACACACACACACACAACACCTGGTCAACACACACGCACATACGGTGTTTTCGAATGCCCGCACACACACACACACACACACACACACGCACACATATATGTCGTCCCTCACGCTGTACTCACTCACACATACTGTATCTGTTCCATATACGCTCTGTTCCCCCTGCACCGCAGTATAGCACAATATTCGCAGATCAGTGCACACGAGCGCGGTTGTTTCTCTAGTTATCCAGCTGTTTTTCCGTCCATTTTTGTAGAGTTGGCATCTTGTTTTCAGTGAATGCTACTCGAATTGATATATGCTTTGTTGCTGTGTGCTTGCGTAGACTGGGCAAATTGCTACAAAGGTTATTGAAGTCTATCTAGTGCATTGATTCTTAACTTTTACTGATTCCCCACTTCTAATGAGCCATCTCTTCATCTCATCCACAACAGCGCTGATAAATTCAATAAATTCAGTTGTTTCATCAAATTAAATGTCAAGAGGTTATCAGTAACAAAAATAAGCGAATTTGAATGGATAAAAACACACATAGTTGTCCTGTTCTGTCCGACCTTTAGCTTCCCACTTGTCAACTCTTCCATTCCCCACTGGTGTGGGGAATGGAAGAATGCAAATTCGATAATGCAAATATTAATGCAAATTCGATAATTCAAATATAAATGCAAGTATTAATGCAAATTCGTCAGTGTGTGTTTGTGTCAGTGTGTGTGTGTGTGTGTTTGTGTCAGTGTCAGTGTGTGTCAGTGTGTGTTTGTGTCAGTGTGTCAGTGTGTCAGTGTGTGTTTGTGTCAGTGTGTGTGTGTGTTTGTGTCAGTGTCAGTGTGTGTCAGTGTGTGTTTGTGTCAGTGTGTGTATGTGTGTGTGTGCAGACAATACCACGTTTTCTCTCTCTCTTGGCTCGCCAATTCTGTGTCGCTGACCGCGGTCAATTAGCATTTTTATCAGCTGTGTGGGTGTCCAGCGAGGAATGTGTATGTGTGTGTGTATGTATAATTGAATAAAGCAGGCGTATCGTCCGCACTGACAGTGTACAGTGCGCGCGGGACAGGGTGGGCAGGTTTGTGTGTTGCAGCACGAGATGATGTCACGACATGGTCCCGAGTTGCACACATCGCCGCAGTCACGATCAATCCCAATTAACACCGGTGTCTGGGAGTCGTGCTCCGTCCAACCCTGCTTATTTCTTTGTGGTTATCAGCAGGTTTGCGGTTTCGTTCGGCGCCGGTTATTCGTAGTCTAGCGAAACGCTGGAAACGCCTTGTTTGAATCGTCGTTTTGTGCAGTCATTTGTCGTGCTTGTTTATCCTGCCCCGCTGAATGATGTCAGCGGCTCTGTGTTTCCTGTAGAGCCGGATTCAGCCGATGGTTGGCTGGATATAAAGCCCTGTGAGAGTGTGTCGACTGAAATGCTCATCAGGTCTTCCGTTGCTGGTATTCTTATTATTTGGCTGGTGGTTTTAAGGTGGGTAGCCTGGACTAGGCTGTACATCCTTCAACGAGAGACCGTCCTTCAAGAAAAAGACCTTCAATAAGAGAACATCCACCTTCTTCATCATCCAACATTTCTTCCCTGCCTTGCCTCCCTCTTTTGTCCTGCAAGAATTTCAATCTTGTGTCCACTTTTCTGTGTTTGTGCGTTTGTGCATATATCTCATTTTTATTCCAGCGCCTCTGACAGATTACATCAGCTCAAACACACACGGGCGTGTTTGTATGTTTGCATGTGGATGCATGCTTGTGTGTGTGTTGACGATTTACAAGCGTGCGTGTCTTATGGCGTGCTGGGGCGCCTACACAGACGCACGAGCACACACGTAGAGACGGCTCGCAGCGTGGGAACTGTTTCTGGTTGGTGGCCGCACGCAATCCTCGGCCATCCTGCCACCAACAATGACCTGGCGGTCGTAAATTCCGACCGACGGTGACACGGGACTGCCTGTGCTCCTAGCCCTCCGATCAACCAATAAAGGATTCCTCCAACACACACACACACACACACACACACACACACACATACGCGCGGGTGTACGTGATGTGTTGTACGATGCTTGTGGCTTTCCGACCCACACGCCCGTGGTGCCGCAGGTGCGCTAAAGTGTGAGAGTATGTCCGTCCATAAATCGATGTTATAAATCGCTACTCTGACCGCTGAGCTTGTGTGTAGGTGCGTGGAACTTGTAGATTTGCGACCTGTGTTCCAACCCAATTATTCTCCAGTGGCACCTCCACTTCAGCTAGAGTTCATCCGTCATCAAATGGGAATCATTTGACACAAGAGGCAACGCACACCATCCGTCAGCTCACCATCGACATCTTCCCTCCCGCTCTCTCACACCATAAACCAGTCACGTGGCACGATGGCATGCTCCAGGTGTGACAACAAACAACACACAGCTCGTTTAATTGTCCTAATATTTGGGGAAAGCTCGTTCGGCTGTCAGTTCTTCGACATTCAAAATCAAACTGAGAATTTGTCCTAATGGGCCAGGCGGAAACAGTCGTTTAATTCGTGAATCACATTTTTCAGGTTAACTTTCAGGTATTTTTACATGTTACAGTTGTGTACTTCCTTAGTTGTTGAATTTATTTCACTGATTTTGCTTAGTCACTTCTGTTAAATCGTATTCCAACGCTCCACGAATTCCTTCTACCAGACATTTAATCATATTAAATTACAGTATATGCTGTTTTTCATTTGAGAAAGTTTACTTTTTTGACTTGATACGGATGTTATTTCGGTTCTCGCTTCTTATCGATCCTGGTGCTCAGTTGTGTTGAAGATCTCATCTTGAACTGACTGCACACGTACTCCAGCCTCACTGGCAGTTTTAGGCTCATAAAGCAGAACTCTTTTTGGACACAGAAATCAGCCATCCAACACCGCCACACAGGTGGTACTTCACCGCCGCCGATTCTGATCAACGGTCGACGTTGGTACTGTGGGGAATCGCGTGCTTTGTAGCCTCGGGGCTTGTGTGTGACGTCTGGTCTCTTGTGCTGGCTGCTCCGACACAGCGCACCTCGCTCCACTCGCCATTCATTTGTCCTTGTCGAGCGCGCGCGTGACGAGCTTGTAGGCACGGCGACAAAAACGCTTATTAAATTTAGCCAGTTTTAATTGGCGGCCATGAGAGGAACGCACACACACACACACACACACACACACACACACACATACACACACACACACACACACACACACACACACACACACACATACACATACACACACTGTGCTCGCCACATTCGCACACAACCGGTTGTGTGTGTGCTTGTGTGTGCCTGCCATGTCCTCCGGTGATTAAACCATCGAGAAACGGCCAGAAATGTAGTCAGAAATCTCCAGCTTGATCGTGGACAAAAAACGACGGCATAACGAAGTAGTACAAGAGAGCAGCGGTATCATGACTGTGCTGTCGCGATTGGTGTAGAGTAGTGCTCATACAGACGTCCACGAGCTTCATACATGAGGCAGCCTCATAGCAGAAATACTCGTGTACTCGCCTCACAAGTGGTCGTGTGTGCGCGTTCATCCTCACCCACATACAACAGTATGATGGACAGACAGACATCAACGACTTTGTGTTGTCTGCTTTTTGCCCACTTGCCAGTTCGTTGCTTCTTGTCGGTCTCGTGTTAGTCCTGTCAACAACTAATTCACACTGCAAAACTCACTCAATACAGACACTTGCACGCTCGTCTATGACTCTAGTTGTCACTGCGAAATGCTGTGGTCGGACGCGTGTGTGTGCACGAGAATTTCATGCATTTCATGATTTTTTGCCTGTGTATTCATCTTCTATTTGTTAAAGGTTAAATGACTAAGTGACAGCTGCTACACGGGAAGAAGCCGAAGCTTATGAACACACAGGTGTGTCCCGTGCATCTCGCTGTCACCGCAGAACCGACCCTCTCCACGCTATGACGCCACAAGAACGGAAGACGTATTAGAGAGGGACACCTCCCCAGAACGCATGACACAACACATGACTGATATCTGGTACCATCATTCACTGCTGGGTGGACAGGGGCTGTTGGATTATAGAATTCGCCCAATTAAATTCTCATTCGCCTGGATTCGAACCACGGATCTCCCTGTGAGGCGGATGTGCTTCCACTACACCACGGAGATGTGAACTTATTCTTGGTTTACATACCGCGTAGATGCTCTGTATAATGAAATCCAGTGGTATTTCCCGACTCAGACTTGACATAACACCCTCGGCTTCCACTCGTTCAGTATATTCAGTTAACTCAAAAATTACTCCGCTCACCGTCCAAGAATTTCACAGTGCTGAAAAGCCCGGAATTCTTCCTGTTTTTTACTTCTTAAATTCTCTTTTCTATTTTTGCTACGGAAATCACGCGTACAGACCCATATTGAACATGAAACAGTGTGTTTAGACCAGTGGCTCTTAACCTGTGGGGAATTCCCCACTGATGGGGAATGGAAGAGTTGTCAAGTGGGAATCCAAAGGTCGGACAGAGCAGGACAAATGTGTGTGTTTTTATCAATTCCAATTAGTTTATTTTTTGCTTCTATAGACCTCTTGACATTTACTTTGATGTAACAATTGAATTAATTGAATTTATCAGCGCTGTTGTGTGAAAAATGAAGGGATGGTTCATTAAGAAGTGGGGAATCAGTGAGAAAAAAGGTTGAGAACGACTGGTTGAGACAGAGGTGTTGTTGTGGGCAGATTTCGTATCAGCAACACGGACAACGTGATCGACGTCAACTCAGGCGAGGATCACGACCAGTTGACAGTGGTGTGTCCCTCCTACAACAGCTCGACTAGCTGGGCTCAGACCGACAAGTACATGATCTACAATGTGAGTGGCTGATGATCCAGTGATCAAAAGACTAATGCAACCTCATTTCTATTACGTAGCTCGCATTGAAAACGATTCTTTATGGAATTATTCACATTCTATTGAGTTCCTGTGATTAAACATAATATTCATACTATGTTTCTCATTAATTTGTTTTGCATTAAAAATTATCCATACAAATACTACTTACTGTTTTCATCTCATTCCCTTTAATTCCATATTTATTTGCGTTAGTATTTGATGAATTATATTCTATTATGTCTATAGCTTATAATGTCTGGGAGTTGTATTATATTTCAGCTGTGAGATATGTTTGTATTTGTGCTGAAAATACCGGTAAGTTCAACGGTAGGAAGACAATGGGAACACACAAGCTTGCTATGTGCTCAAAGTGCATAATGTGCAGTTGTGTATGTATGCGTGTATGTGTATGTGTGTCTGGCAGGTATCTCGTCGAGATTATGAGACGTGTCGCATAACAAACCCCTCGGCACGCATAATCGCCGTGTGCAACAAGCCCTTCAAGAAGCTGTTCTTCACCATCACGTTCAGACCATTCACTCCTCAGCCAGGAGGTTTGGAGTTTCATCCCGGACAAGACTACTATTTCATCTGTGAGTAATTCAGACTGCTAATTCATCTGTGAGTAATTCAGGTCAAATTCTCGTGCCAAGATGCTACCACTGCCGTTGATATTTACTTTGTCACGGATAATTTGTGTATATATTGTCAAATTGTGTGTATATTGGATATAGTCTTGCAAAATATGTGAGTAAGAACTTATATGTAAATTTATAAGTAAATTTAAAATGTAAAACAAGTTTAAAATTCTAAATAGATTTTAATTTTCAAATATATTTACAATTAAAATAAATGTGACTCGACCTGTTTCATTTTAATATTCGGCCAAAAATAGTTTTACACGTAATCAGGCCCACATAATTAGGCTAAAATTAATAAGTTTGTGTGTGTGTGTGTGTCAGCCACATCGACCAGGGACGACCCGAATCGCAGAGTGGGAGGCAGTTGTCGCACTCACAACACAAGACTCGTGTTCAAGGTGTGCTGTGGTCGTGACAGACAAACTGCCAATCAACACAGTGAGTGAATCTCCCTCCCGCGTTGCGATTAATAATAATAATATTATTATCAATTACAGGCAAATCCAGTAGCATGGGAGGAGTACAAGCGCTACTACCACCCTGCGGTGATCTCATGCACTGGAAACGCGCAAAAAAACTTCGAGACTTTGATTAATACTAGTTCAGTTGGAAATATGAGAGCTTATCAAAAAGAGACCAAAATATATCACAGAGTTGCAATCAGAGAGAAAGAGAGAGAGAGAGAGATGGAAGAGCATTGGTGACAGCTTGCTCCAATTCTCTTTCTCACTGTTTGTGCGTGTGTGGCCAGGTTTGCACACGAGTACTGCGCGAGACGTTGCGTGGCAAAACAGTGGAGAGCACGTGGCTGATAGTCAAGACATCCTGCGACCTGCGACCACTGCGTCCGACCACTGGCACAATCAAACGCTGCCAGTTATAAGCGTGCAACACAACAGCACGTCTTCTCATAACGGTACACTCGCTAGGACTTGCACCGAAAAACATACGCGCACACTCACCGGCGAGCTTACAACTCTCTCACACCCACACACACACACACACACACACACACACACACACACACACACACACACACACACACACACACTGACACACTGACACACACACACACACACGCACACACACACACACACACACTGACAGACACACACTGACACACACACACTGACACTGACACTCACACACGCACACACACACACACACACACACACATGTTTTGAGAGATTTTTCTTAGTCGTAATGGTGGTTTATTCATGTGTATGTGTGTTGTGTGTTGTGTGCTGTGTGTAGAAGGCAGCAGCTGGTCTCATCGTGACGTCAGCTCAACAAGTAGGTCAGTTTCAGCCGGCAGCAGTCAGCTGATCGACCACAGCAGCTTCTGCTGGCTTCATTCAGCCGTTCTGCTGACTGCTGCAGCTGCCAGCCGCGTGTCAGCCTTCAGCAGCATGCACTGACACGTGCTTGGGTCAATGACCCCGCACGAGTGACACTCCTGCGCCTAAACGTTCATAATTAAAGTGACACGCGTTCATTGGACGTGTGTCTGTGTGGATATTTTGAATTGAAACCAAGCTGAGGTTATCTGTGGCAGCGTCGTTGTTCTCGTGCGTGTACAACACTGAAACTCACCACTTTGGCAGATATTAGCGTTGCCAGATGTGTTGCCAGATGTGCGGTCCAGCATATGATGAAGAAAGATGAAAGCATGCAACTTTTCTACGGCCATACATAGAGCTGTGAGGAAGAGCTCACAGGCGAGCTGCTATGCGGAAAATCAAGTGAAAAACACAACAAGAAAATCAATTATATTAATTTTTGAAAATCAGAGAAAAAAGCGACAGATGAGAAACTCAAGAGAGAAGAATGAGAAGAACATGCAGGAGAGATGGAGAAGAGACAAGGTCACAATCAAGTTGAAGTTGAACAAGATGTGGAGACAATTATTCTCCACCTGAAAATGAACTGAATTGTGGACCTACACTGGCCCTCTATTGCGCCTAATTAACTCAATATCTCTGAAACACTTCAGTTTGAGATAAACTATTTCACAATTGTTCCCAGTTCTCGTTCGAGGTTGTTTTCCGCTCCTCCATTAATCATTTACCAGTGTTGCTGGTTTGAGTCGGCGAGTATGACAGAGACTGTTACGTATGACTGACGCATAATTATTTCATGTATGTCGTTTATACATGCTGGTATGCAGCAGTATGAGCGTGTGTTCTGTGATTATTTTGCTAGAGGAATTGTGATACTCAATATCTAGACGTACTTGTGTCTCTATGTGTGTATGTGAGTATGCGTGTCAGAGCCGTAGCAACCGCCCCCCGTACCCCCCGGCCGGGGGGCCCCCGAATGTTGAGGGGCCCCTTTGCTTCACGTATTATGTGATTATGTCTAATAAATGCATACAATATTCACAATGGGGGCCCCAAGTGATACCTTCGGGGGGGGGGGGGCCCATAATTCCTCGCAACGGCTCTGATGCGTGTGTGTATACGCGTTCACATGTCCGTGCTCATCTCATTTTGTATATCGTGTGTGTGTGTGTGTGTTTGTGTGTGTGTGTGTGTGTATGTGTGTGTTCACTCAAAGTGTGTTTATTGGAGGTACTCAGACACAGTGGTATACATGATATCAGCGTTTCACTACGAATACACAGATGCAAACGACACTTCACTTATTTTTGGTGGAATTTTCACGTTGACACAGAGGTGCCCTCGTCAAGTATGCACGCTTAATGATATTATGAAGTCGAGTTTTCATTGTATCTTTCTGACTCATGTGAGAACGTGTTAGGCTGAGTCATAGTTGCACTCAAACACACTTGAGTGCGTTGTGTTGAAGCGTGAAAATGCCTGATTGCATTATAATGCAATCATAATAATTATTAGCAAATGTAGTTGAATAGCAAACACAAGAGATGATCTCTGCTGGAAATATATAAGATTTGCGGTAATATTTTCAATGCGAATACAGAGTTACGTATATATTTATATTTAATTCAATTTTTACATGTGACGTATCAACACTGACTCATAATTTAGCAGTGACAAGATTGAAAAATGTGTTAGTGAAATGAGACGATTGGGATTAATTGGATGAGTAATTCATAGAGGCCACAGTTGCTGAAATAATCAAACATTTTTATTTACAAATAACAGTTATTATCAATGTAAACATTTGGTGCCACACACTCCGGTCTTTTCAATGTGCATTGTGAAAATCATTTAGGTAAGTCTACCCCAAATTTACTAGACCACGAAACTTGGTATCAAATATATTTTTACTTGTGATTTTGGCCTATATATTATAATAAACTTAATATATTTAACATTTCGCGGAAAAATATATAAGCTTGTATGCATTGTCGAGGTGTGGCAGTGAGCGCGAGGAATAACGGCCGCCGTAATTGTCGCAGCAGTTGCCATATTGTTTGCTGTCTGCCTTTGTTGCTCTTACGCGTCGGCCGGTATATTACATAAATATATAGTTTTGCATGTATTTCAATAGGTATTTGTGTTTTAAAGTTGCGTAGCGTGGTTATTTTATGCGTTTAGAATAACTGGGGTGGTTCGTTAGCATTTATTAGCGCTTTATTGCTGTGTTCAAGGTGTTCCTAGGCGTACCCATTTTTTTGCTTCGACCGCTTCAAGTTCTTGAAGTGCTGCTTTGTGGAATGTGTATGATCTATATGTGTAGGCTTATTGTCCGTATTGTAGGATGTAATGCTCAAGCGTATCCTGTTCTTATCAAATTAATGGCCTAGTTTTCTCTATCGAAGCTATTCTAGTATAGTTTCTTAATGGCGTGTTACCGAATATGAGCAGTTGTTGCGGTTGTGTCCCTGCCCTTGTTGAAGAGGGTCAAAATTTATTCTATTGGTTATTGGATTATTGCAGATTAAGCTTTGTCTGTCTGTCTGTGTGTCTGTGTGTGTCAGTGATGTCAGCATCAGTGCATGTGTTTGTTTATTTGTATGTGTGTGTGCGTTGACTCATATTGTTTGCAGACATGCAGTGTTGCTCGAATATTGTTCGTATGTGTGTTTATATCGTCTGACTGTCACTGTGTATACATGTACGTGTATGTGTGTGTGTGTGCGTGTGTAAGTGTGCTAGTTTGGGTGAGATGCAGTGTGTGTCGTGTATTAGTCATCATTCCACTGCAGGTCAGTGTGTGTCTGCTTTGTTGGGTGTTTGTATGTGTTAGTGTTTTATCGGGGTGTGTGTTTTGTTGGGTTTGTGTTTGTGTTTTGTTGGGTGTTTGTGTGTGTGTGTATGTGTTTTGTTGGGTGTTTGTGTGTGTGTTTTGTGGGTTGTATGTATGTGTGTGTTAGTGTTTTATCGGGGTGTGTGTGTCTGTTTTGTTGGGTGTGTGTGTGTTTTGTTGGGTTTGTGTGTGTGTTTGTTGGGTGTATGTGTGTGTGTGTTTGTTGGGTGATGTTGGACAACAGCTTCATACAGAAGTTGTGTGGTGGTGGTGTTGTTATTGGTGGGCATTTTGCATTGTAGGACAGTGTGTTTGTGTGTGAACTCCCCCACGCTCAAAATATTCGCAATAGTACAATACGTGAGCGATACATGCTGTTGAAAAACGGAGCTTGTAGTAGAGATGTTTCGTCTGAAGTGGCGTGTCATATTTGTCGTCAAACAAATGGCCTTGTCTTTCGTGATTTGCGCCCTTCTTGAAATATCCAATTATGACGTCGTCGCTTAGGTTGGCTGTTTTCAGTTGGTCGTGTGCCACCTCACAACAGTGTGTGTGTGTGTGTGTGTCGGCCAGCAGGAGCAGTGATGGCGGCCATTCGCAAGAAGCTGGTGATCGTGGGAGACGGCGCGTGCGGCAAGACTTGCTTGCTGATAGTGTTCAGCAAGGACCAGTTCCCCGAGGTGTACGTGCCCACTGTGTTCGAGAACTACGTGGCCGATATTGAGGTGGACGGCAAACAGGCGAGTGTGTGCGCGTGGCACCACGCGTCTCAGTGTGTGAATTTGTTGTTGTAAATCTGATGTATTGCCACACACATGGACAAAATTACAAATGATGGAGTAAAAACAGACTAATACGGTAGCGGTTCGTGCATGAACCATGACTCTTGCACGAACGGATAGTCTATCATACAATCAAGTTGTGCAATTATGTGACCGTGCACATTTGTGTGTGTGTGTGTGATACATATCTGTCTGTGAGTGAGTGTGTGAGTGTGAGTTGGACACCACTGAACACTGAGTACATGTATCACGTGGATGTGTGGCAGGTGGAGTTGGCATTGTGGGACACGGCGGGACAGGAGGACTACGACCGGCTTCGTCCGCTGTCCTACCCCGACACCGACGTCATTCTCATGTGCTTCTCGATCGACTCGCCCGACTCGCTCGAGAACATCCCCGAGAAATGGACGCCGGAGGTCAAGCATTTCTGCCCCAATGTGCCCATCATTCTTGTGGGCAACAAAAAGGTGCGTTTCTCTCATTTCTCTTCTTCATTCACCGTTCTCCTGTTTCATCATTTCTCTTCTTCATTCACCGTTCTCCTGTTTCATCATTTCTCTTCTTCATTCACCGTTCTCCTGTTTCATCATTTATCTTCTTCATTCACCGTTCTCCTGTCTGATCATTTCTCTTCTTCATTCACCGTTCTCCTGTTTCATCATTTCTCTTCTTCATTCACCGTTCTCCTGTTTCATCATTTCTCTTCTTCATTCACCGTTCTCCGGTCTCCTTGTTTCTCTTCTTCGTTCATACACTCATTATGCTATCCCTTTGCTACCCAAAACGAACGCAGGTCGGATTAACAATACTACACGTGTGTGTGTGTGTGTGTGTTTGGATGTGTGTGGCAGGATTTGCGCAACGATGCCAACACAATCAAGGAGCTGAACAAGATGAAGCAGGACCCGGTGCGTCAAGAGGAGGGTCGCACCATGTCCGAGAAGATCAACGCGTCGGCTTATCTCGAGTGTTCGGCCAAGAGCAAGGACGGTGTGCGTGAAGTGTTTGAAACTGCCACCAGGGCGGCGCTGCAGGTCTCACATACACACACACAGAAGACAGACAGACTGACACTCAAACTTAACTCGTCGATAGAATCGCTCGCTCGCTAGAATTGTCTTGCTGAATTAACTCATATATGTGCCGATTTTCTCGAGGGTTTTGTCGGTTCAAACTGTGTGTGTGTGTGTCTACACTGGTTCATTTGTATCTGTGTGTTTGTGTGTGTGTCTGTATGTTGCAGGTGAAGAAGCGAAAGAGTAAGCGGTGTTTGCTGCTATAATTTTCTGTCTGACACACTCACACACTGACAGACACACACTCACACACTGACAGACACACACACACATCACCTGGACTCTCAATCGCTGTGTTCCTCTGTGTGTGTGTGTGTGTGTGTGTGTATCGTGACGTAATCGTCGTGGTTCGGGCTTCTGCTGTTCTATCATGCTGCTAAGTGCCGGCTCGTGCCACACGGCCACACTTTCTCACCGGGGAAATGATCGGAAAACGTTAAGTGTTAAGTGAAACTGTTTAGTGTACCCAGTTCACTGTTGATTGCAGTATGTGTGTGTGTGTGTGTTTTCAATCTCACAAAGTATGGTACGTGCCCTTGTTTTGTATAAAAGCAGAGTGTGGGAGAGAGTGAGTGAGGTGGGGCGATGTATTACACTATCGGTGGTTATATATATTTGTGCGTTCTGTTTTGATAGTTCTCAGCGTGTTTTCCCTGTCTGTCTGTCTGTATCGCATATTAAACGTTCCCAACTCGTTAGTTCCTGTGTGTGTGTGTGTCCGGTTTTGTAGCCTGCGGTCTGTTATTGGTCCGATCACAAACGTGCAGGATTAGTGCAAGACAACTAATCTGCCGTCGCTTCGAAATGCCCTCAACTACTGCTTACCGCTTATGGTACTTGAACCCACCGATGAGACCGTAGTGATCGGTTGTTTGTGAGGTCGTGTGTTTGCGTGATTGCGTGCGAATGGGCATATGAACCTCAGCTACTGAAAGAATCGAAATGGAAGCCGTTCGGCTCTGTATGAGATCATCTGATAACTTGTCCACAATGAAACCAAAATCCGAAAAAATGTAAAATTTTCATTAATTAACAAGCGATAAACAATACAGAACTATCATGGAAACAAATACTGAACAAGCGAGAACAACGCTCGATGCTTGAAAATCACAAAGACTTGATCATAAAAATGTGTAAAACCCTCATCACAAAATATTGTTCTCAAGAGGAAGATGTGAGCGCGTGCGGCGATGACTGGCGCTTGTTTAGGTCGAGTTGGTCGTGTCTCGAACACGCTTGCCTATTGTCTCCACCTCGAAACCTGCAGCACAAAGATGACTGGTTGAACAAGACCCTCAACAAACAAACAACGACCATTTATGTCTTGTTAAATATCTACCAATCTTTGTATATCGTGGTGGACACTTACCAATCTTGCTGAGCGCGTCGTGATCGAGAATTCTGCGGCCGTCAAAGATAAAAGCCGGCTTCGGCATTGCGTCGTACAATTTCTTGTAGTCCAGAGTCTAACACACACATAGAGAGAGAGAGAGGCATTCATGAGCGAGCTATTAACAATAATAGTAATAACATGTATTTATATACTATATTATACTACAGCTACAGCTATACTATCAACAGCGCTATGTATATAACAGGACAAACAAACATACGATGCAAACATAGAATGCACACACACACACAGTGTAAAACAGTTTGGCAATACAATGATAAATGACAATGTATGACAATATGACAGCGTTCAGGCATGACTCCCTGGCCGCGAAATTATACAATAGAAGCTGCCTCATCTCACGTTGAAACATGTACGTTTTGATAGATTTTTGGAAACAAAATAAACTTCTCGAATTTCGTACACTGATCGGGAGGTTATTGAATAATCTCGGTGCCGAGAAGCGGAAAGCACTGAGGAAGGTGTGCTGCAAAGTCTTCCTTGTGGTTGAAGAACAATGATACATCTCATTTGACGTCCCGACGCGAAGGCAACAGACAGACAGATATGATCAACACTCACCACAAACTCGTCCCACTCAGTACACACGACGATGGCGTGACAGCTACGAGCCGCCTGGTACGGGTCGTCGTGACACGTGACATTCAGCTCGGCCAGCTGAGTGCCTCCAGTGGCGGCCGTCAGGTCGGCCAGCACGCGCTCGTCGTCCACCTGAAACACGCCAGACAGAGCGGCGGGTGAACGGAAGCAGAGGAACGTCAAGGAGTCTCCACCATTATCACACAGCAAGAACGGAATCAACCACCATCCTAGACTATTCGATAAACTAAAGTCCAACTCGTCCATAATTGACTAATGGTTCACAATAAGAGGAGAGGCTACTGAATCGAGGCTCTGATGGACACTAATGTAAGAAACCGCACTGCAGAAATGACAAGACCCAGTGCTTCCAGCGAGTCTGACCTGGGAAATGAAAGACCCAAAGGAAAGAAGAGCAAGGAAGGTATGGTCCCAATGATACGTCTCCCACCAGCCTTGTCCCCGAGGACATCATGGCAATGGTCTGACCTTGGGGTCGTAGACGGCCAGACGGGCTCCTTCCTCGAGCAAATACCCGCACACGGCAATTGCCGGCGACTCGCGGGTATCGCCCGTGTTCTTCTTGAAGGCGAAGCCAAACACAGCCAGGTGCTTGCCGGACACGTTGTCAAAGAGACAGTTGACAATGCGGCGAGCGAACCGCCTCTTCTGGTAGTTATTGATCGACACCACCTGTCCACCGCCGTCATCACACGAACCCACGTCGACAAACACACACAAATAATACAAGCGCACGATCAAACACAACACGTGCAGTCTCAGACAGGAAAATTGCTCTAAAAACCCTCCAACTCTTGTCCAAACCACAAACTCGTGTGTGTGTGTGTGTGTGTCAGCGTGTCTGTGTAAAACTGACGTTGAGCCAAAAGTCAGCCACTTCCTGCAGGTTGAGAGTTTCACAGATGTAGACCAGGTTGAGAATGTCCTTCTGAAAACAACTGCCACCGAACCCTGCAGCACACATCAATACGTTACACGCTGGCAGACTGTCAGATGGTGTATCGTGAGTGTCAGTGTGCTTGTATGTCTATATGGCTTCGTGTGTATGTCAGTGTGACTATCCTTCTAATAATGTGAGTGTTCTGTGTGTATGTGCATGTGTGTGTCCTAACACACACACACACAAATAAGACCGACAAATCCCACACGACGCCGGTCAGAACGTCGGAGTTCATTGACTCGACGACAAGGAGAGCGTGTGAGAAAGTGGAAAGAGCGAGGAGTACCGCACCGACAGACGCCTGCAGGAACTTGGAGCCGATGCGCGTGTCGCTGCCGACGGCACGTGCCACCTGGGTGACATCAGCACCTGTCGCCTCACACACGGCCGACACGGCGTTGATGGCCGATATACGCTGCGCCAAGAATGCATTGGCCGCCTGCACACACGCCCACAAACACACAAAAGGCACTACAACCGAAGCACGTCCACAAAACACGACAACGTAATCGAGTGTGTGAGCGTGTTGATCTGATAGTTGGCCGGTAGATTGATATGAAATTAGGTCAGTGAGTCATTGTGTTGATATGAAATTGGGTCAGTGTCAGACCAGCTTGGAGAGCTCGGAAGACCACGTGTTCATGGTGATGATACGGTCTTCAGCCACCCAGCGACGATACACGCGACTCAGCGACTCAATCGCTTCCTGTCCGACCTTACTCTGATCGCCTCCGATCAGAATGCGGTCCGGAGAGAGCAGGTCGCTGATGGCCGTGCCCTCGGCCAAAAACTCCGGATTGGAGAGCACCTGACGCACACGCCAGCAGACGCAGAGACAAGTCAACGAGCGAAGACATAGCGAGGAGCGGCCGAACCAAGAACAAAGAAAATTGATACGATGTTCTGCCGGGCTATTCCGAGCAGAACCTCGCTATAGTACCTGGAACTGGAGATCCTGGTGTCCATTGGACGTGAGGATGTCACACACGCTCTGCGCACACCGCACCGGCACCGTGCTCTTCTCCACGACAATCTTGCGACCGCGCGCCACACGTGCAATGTTACGCGCCACCGACTCAACGTACTTGAGGTCTGCGGCTCGGCCCTGGCATCGTCACAACCACAGCGCGAGCGCACGAGCCAGCGAGCAAGGTGACAAACAGCGGAACAGCGCGCATACGTCAGTCTCAAGTTCCAAGATCAATTTCTGATAAAGTGTCTAAAATCACCATCTATTACGATACAGAATATGCTCCACTCCCAGAACTGAACCGTTATTACAGGAACGCCCTCAAGTCACCGCCAGTCAAATACACAAACACCAGGATCAGGATGAGTGGACGTCATCACCACCACCATCCTACCTTGCCGATGCCGAACGTCTTGGTAGGAGTGTTGACCGACACGAACAGCAAGTCGGCGCGTGCGATTGCGTCGTCAATGTCAGTGGAGAAGAACAAGTTGCGTCCGCGACACTCGTTGACAATGTCGGATAAACCCGGCTACAGCCACACACACACACACACACATGCACACAAGAAAAACAAAAATGATCAAATGTACAAATTGTGCATGAAACAGCGAAACGATTTATACAGAACGAAAAGATTATATATTTAGATAGCAGGTACCAACATAACACGGGAGACAACCGAATCACATGAAAGCACAAACACACACACTCATACATACACTTTGAGGGTACGGTAACACTAGTGAGTATATGTGTGGAGGAGTGGAGAAAGCGACCACACCTCAAACACGGGCAGGCGCTGCGAGTTCCACTGTTTGATGCGCGCCGCGTTCATATCGACCACGTGCACGTTGATGTCGGGACACTTGTGTGCGATCACGGCACAAGTGGGACCGCCCACATAACCGGCACCAATGCATCCTATGGTCTTGATATCAAGCACCATCGAGTCCTGCATCACCTTCCTGACACACCAACAAGCCGTAGTTGCTGAACACTAGTCAGTGACCAAAAAACATGCTAGTCGTTGAATAACATGCACCAGTCGCCTAGCAACACGATGGTCGCCTAGCAACACGATGGTCGCCTAGCAACACGATGGTTGCCTAGCAACACGATGGTCGCCTAGCAACACGATGGTTGCCTAGCAAAGCGATCGTCGCCTAGCAACACGACCACAACTTAAACATTCGCTAAACATATTTTAAACAGAGAACTTACTCAATACTGCTAGTTTCTCTCGTCTTGCGAGCGGTATTCAAACACACTGGATCACACATCAAACTTTACGATATCAATTTTCAATACAAGCAGAGGCAATACGAACGTGGCTATGTTGCTTGTAGTAAAACCACGAGAAGAGTGAGACATGCATTGAATACAGCATCTGATAAATATAATTATTACAGAGCTGGCGTGCGTGCGTGCGTGTGTGTAACAGAGGCTGAATATAACCGTGGTATAGTGCTATATTTGCGAGATGATGTCATACGATGTCAGTGTAGTGACTCGATAAGTAGGTTCTATTGTTGGAGCTGATGAGTAATCGATGGAGTTTAAGTTACGGTACACAGTAAGGCGCCACATTGAAAACTTTACTCGCAAAGAAGCATTTAAAATGCAGAATTAAGCGTTGCCACGAACAAAACAAATATATTCTGCATAATTTTAGGCATTGGTAGTCTTAATTCTGAATAGTTCAACAACTGGCTCACCGATAACACACTTACAAATTCTTACGTAAATTTAACAACTGAATAAATAGCGAGCAATACAACATGCAACCTGTAGTATATGATACTAAAGTGAATGGGAAAAACCACTCCGAGATCAGTGTGGATATGGAGAATCGCTCAAGAATTTCACAAATACCGTTGGTCACGCTGACGCATGACAGAAACCGGCGAGACCAGTCACAACGAGAAACAATTTGAACACAACTTATGCTTGCAAACTTGTCACTGACAGAAGCAGCACAGTACAGCACCCAGCACAACACAACACTGAACCACACACACACACCACACACACACACCCACACGCACACACATACACACACACACACAGACACCCACACACATACACACACATACACACACACCCACACGCACACACACACACCCACACGCACACACACACACACGCACACACACACACACACACACACACATACACACACACACAGACACACTCGTAAACAAAACAATTACCACACGGTTTTATGAACAACAGGTCTTTATGAAAGCCAGTGGCTGTGCGTTTATGTGCGCGTCTGTGTGTATGTGTATGCGAGCGTCTATGAGTGTGTGTGTGTGTGTGTGTGTGTGTGTGTGTGTGTGAGTGTGTGTGTGTGAGTGTGTGTGTGTGAGTGTGTGTGTGCGATTTCTTACAAGTGTCACTGCAGATAGCATCAAGTGAATGGAAAAAAACGAATGCACTTAGAGAACAGGTGGAGAACAGAGAAAAAAGAGACACACAGACGCACACACACACACACTGACACACACACCGACACACACACTGACACACACACACACACACATAATAGAAGATACCGCCACAATAGCAATGAATAAAAGTGACAGTTGGTAAGGGCTGCGTTTGACACACATACATATTGTGTTATACTGCCATTCTGCCAGTGCCGTAACAACATGAGCCATTTGCCTCTCTAACTCTCTCTTCACTGACTGACTGACGGTCCATCATTCCCATCTTCTTCGTTTCTAACGCCTTTCAGTTCAGCCACCATAACTAGTGCTACCATGATTTTCCTATGCTTTGATTTTACTTTGACTGAAAGCAAGCACCGTCAAAATATTATCGACTAATATATAATACTCAATAGATAATGATAGAAAACAAATCAATCAGTACAATTCGCTGTTGTCCGCATGTGGTGAGTGCACGCGAGAATGTCGACGTGTAAGTGACGTCAGAGCCCTGGTTCGCGTGTTGTGTATGTGTGTGATGGTGAAATTGAA
Organism: Sacculina carcini; assembly: GCA_916048095.2. NCBI lineage: Eukaryota > Metazoa > Arthropoda > Thecostraca > Sacculinidae > Sacculina > Sacculina carcini. Next base: position 511,944 of record OU696573.1, read on the forward strand.
CTTTAGCTCGATACTGAAACAATGGTGCACCTGCGAATAATTCAGCACGTATACAATACAAGTGAACGAGATCATTGACTCGACGCAACAAGACACCGCGCTCGTGGAGTTGATCTTATGACATGACACGCACTGATACCATGATCCTCGCCATGATAAAACTAAATCAACCTCTCACTTGAGAATTCAGCTCAATACTCGAATGAATATAGCTTAATTTCACTTGATATTTCAGTAAATACGTTAGATTGCCACTCTACACATGATACTGGTGTGTTAGTGTTGGTTGCACAGGCACACTAGTCGACTGATACTGGTTCTGGTACCGGTACCGGTACCGGTTCGTCTGTCACCAGAAAACATCCGCCCACCACTGTGTACTCATTAAACTACACTTTTCAACTCGGTGTCAACAATGGAGCTCATTAACAAGCAGTAATTAGTTACGCACCAGAGCAGTGGAGAAGGCCATGTTTGCGACCTCGTTTACCTCATTTTCGTGTCACCCACAATCTGTACGTATCTTTACCTTGAAGGGATGAGAAACTTGGGGCAGGAGACACGAGGAGCCTGATGCACTGTGATAATGGCGCTCGTTTGAGTACGAAAAATGCATTGTAACTAGCCTCAACTTGGCAGCTACTACATAATAAGCAACCTAGCTAAATTGAAGCATCGCGCTCATCATCTGTAATGAATGCTCACACACTCTTTCTTGCCACACTACAGTAGTGCCATATAAGTAGGACGGAACCATATCGAAGAATAGAGCAGGGAAATGAGCATGTCTAGACCCGCGGCTACGAGGCATGACGAGTATTCTAGATATGAATAGCAATGCAAGCGAAGCTGGTACAGGCTATTACGAAGAGTGTTATCAGTAAGATCCAGAGTGATTTCAGAGTGTTGAGTTATTCCACTTGCCTGACTATTTCCTCCGGCATGGTGAAGACGATCGGTACAGCCTCGGCAAGTTGGTTCTCGTCGCGAAATGAAACACCCTCCTGCAAACAACAACAGCAGAAGCATTAGCACGTGCTGCCCAGGCACTGCAACACTGCACAACACAGTGCACACCGCGCTAATCCTTGCAAGCGGCTTCCAGCACGTGACATGCAGGCACCACACTGGAAAATGTCTGCACATATTTGCAACAACATCTAACTCAACACCCAACCCTCAACAGTAACGGAGCAAAGGACAGTACGCCCTGGGTCCGTTTGGTCCCGCTTAAGACCCGCCTTTCTTTCTCTTTGCTAACTAATCTAACCTGACATAGGAAGGGAAAGAGAGCCGCGACTGAATAGACAACCGAAGAGTAGCATCAATGTTACAACTCTCAACGACGCACCGGAATGAACTTCCATTCAGGTTTCAATCAATGAACATTGTTGAACACCAAACTCAACGCAGCCCATTGAATAACATCAGTTAGACTATACCTCCTTGATTTATCGAATATTCAATCCGTGATTTAATACACTAATGGTAATACAATCGTATACTCGTATTGCATGCTATTTTGGACATGTGTGTATGCGTGTGTGCCTGTAAGTCTATCTGTGTGTGTATGTGTGCGTGTGTGTGCGCTCGCGCGCATGCTGGTGTGCATAGGAAGTGGCACTAAGTTGGCTCACACCTAGCGTGAACAGCATTTTGTTTGATCAATGCGAGTGTGGCGTGGTTGACTCAAGATAGCTGGAAACAGCCGCAGTATCGGTGTACAGTGAGCAGTGTAAGTGCACGTGGAACATCACTAGCATCAACATAGAATGGGGGCCTGATTGCAGTGAAAATTGCAGAGAAATGATGACGTGACGCTTGAAAAACCCCACTCTCGTAGGAACGCCGACGACAGATGACAGTGACAATACGAGAGGACACAATCACCAACTAGATTTTCAGGTAATTGCGACTAGTTTGTCATTTAATCATTGATATATGTCGGAACAATTTCATTTATAAGGACACACACACATTTCGCGAAATGAAAAATAGGACATCTGCACAGACAAAAAACCGTCAAACTCAGACAGCAGAGCAAAATGAGCCCGGGATTCGCTCCGACAACAGTGTAGTCGACTTCTGGTTCAACTATGATCCAAGAAAAACTGACGCGACTGCCACGACCAGTCTTGCACGTAACAAACGTCGAAGAGCAAGCGAAAAAGTCGGGACAACAGAACCAGGGGCTTCTTGCAGGTCACACAATAAAAAGACAGCCAGAAGAACACTGCTCACAGCAGCGGTGGTGAAAAGTTCCGCCACGGGCCGGCTGGAAAAAGGAGCAACACTCACAAACAAATACACCGTGCAGAGGAAACAACGTCAGCAGCTGCGTCGTCACCTGATCCACAAATTCGCCCTTTCTCAGACATCAGACAATGGCACAGCGACACACCAACAGCGATTCTCGCCCGACAGCGAGGTGTCACTTTTGCGCTATCATTACTACATACACAGCGACATGAACAGCGCCCGTGTGACGCCACTGCTGCCCGCCTGGAAGCAGCGCATCGGCCAACGTATCCGCCGCACCCTGTCCCAACATTCCGACGTGCTGCAAAGCCAGTGGACACAGGTGGACAACGACTACGTATTCGCTGTGAAGAAGTCCATGGTCGACTTTCTGCTGCACGATTCGTGGCCAACACCAGCCGTCACTGCCGGTGGTTTGAGGGCGAAAAACGAACGTCGAAGTGAGTCACTTGCCGGACGTCACACAACGCAGCAGCCTTGGCTTCAAGCCGGACAACACTGCCGCCGACTGAGATCGGTGCAGTTGAGACACACCTTGCCGTGCGTCATCAAGCTGCGCCGGCAATGGCACAGAACCTGCGGCAGACTCTCTCTGTTTGACGACTCTGACAGTCAAGGCGAGCGGCATGGTGAACAAGTTTTAGACGAAAGAAATGATAACGCTGAAACGCACAAGAGTGGCACCGAAACCCTGGTTCCGGGCAGAAGCGATATTCTAGTAGAAAGCCACAGCCAAAATAAAAACAGCAATCACACGCCGACCAAACTAGAAGCATTGAAAAACATACTCGAGCAGAGGTCCACAAAAACAACTGACTTCATCAAAAACATCTTTCTAGATGACCTACCGGCTCAGATCGAGCGTTATATTGCAAAAAGCGAGATGCCGGCACCAAGTACCCATCCGAAAAAGTTCTCGCGATATGTGGACGTCATTTACGTCACAATACTTTTGCTTATACGAGCCACCGTGGTCAATTCAATAGACAAGTTCGAGGAGTACGTAGGCAGGCAGAAAAAATCCGTGTTCATCTTGCAGCTCAGTACTAGCAGCAATCACTGCATCACCGTTTCGCCCACGAAACAAGAGCTCTACGAGACCATAGCAGCCATAGTCGGCATGTACATCAACTGTGGTCAACATTTGCGCCGCTGTTTGGTAGACGCACTCGCAAAGATCAGCCAACGAAATCGCTTCATAGACGTGTCCCTGCAGAATGAAACTACCGAGTCAGTATGTCGCAGAATATTCACTTTGATGGAACAACAATACCAAACTGTTCTGAAAAATGTATCGCACTATGACAAGCACTTATGGCTCATCAAGCAAGAAACTTCGGAAGACTTGCACTCATTTCTTTCGCGAGATCACTCTTTCAAAGAACACCACACAAAAGCTGAGCACTACAACAAGGAACAAGCTCTTGTCGATGAAGAAATGCCCAAGTTCATCAACATCGGAGTATTCCAACTGAAGTGCGCTCATCTAGTCAAGCAAATTGTTGAAAAGGGAAAACAAATGAGAGACACCGTCTACATGAAAATCCGTGAAAATCTAATGAAAGAAATGACGATGATCTGCAGTGATTATGAAGAGATAATGGAGAAGGTGACGGCAGATCCTCATAGTGCCATACATCTGGCTGACATAAACAACTACACATGCCAGGTTGTTGTACGTGAAACACTGCCTCGTATTGAAAAAAGGCTGCAACACACTTTCATGCACATACTAACGATGTTTGACTGTGTGGACTTTTCTGAGAAAGCACTGAATATCAATACAATTGCCTACCAATGGTACAAAAAAACGCCGAGGCTATTGCAAGCACAACGAGACACATATGAAAGGAAAAACGTCGAATTCAAAGCCGACCTAAGAAGACGCCGAGAAGATTTTCAGCGAGAACTCAAAGAATGCGCCGAACGTGTGCACCTGTTGCGAGATCTCGGGGACATCAATGAAATACAAATCTACTGCACGAAAGTTGAAGATATTAAACACATCCTGACATGCGCACAAAAAACAGCTATTGAAATAAACGAAGAAGAGGTGGCGTTCGAATGGCCAAAGTCCGAGTATTTCGAATTGGATGACATCAACAGAAATCTAGAGCCATATGCTCGGCTCTATGATATAGGTATACAGTATGCTGCTCGCTGGAAAGAATGGATGAATTCGGCTATTGGCGCATTCCAGCCTGATGAAATCAAAATAGAAACTGATCAGATATACGAGCGATGCGTCGACCTGAAAAAATTAATCACAAAAGGAAAAAGTCACGAGCTCCTGCAGACATTAATCTCACAAATAGATAGTTTCAAGGAACATATGATTGAAGTGGAGACACTTGGAAACCCTGGACTACGTGACAGACACTGGGAAAAAATATCCGAGATAGTAGGCTTTCCAATCAAGTCGGATGGCAACACAACACTCGAAAGAATTATAGACATGAATTTAACAGACTACATGGCAAAGTTTGAGACCATAAGTTACGCAGCGACAAAAGAACACGAACTGGAAATAATACTGACAACAATGATGGAGGAATGGAACGATGTTTTATTTTGCGTTGAACAATACAAGCAATCCGACACATATGTGCTCACTTCAATAGACGATATTCAACTGAGACTGGACGACAACACGGTGAAAACGCAGATCATTAGAGGTTCACCATTCATGAAGCCGTTCGAAGATACCATCAATAAATGGGAAATGACATTGAGCAGACTCCAGGATATGCTGGACGAATGGATGGACGTTCAGATAGGATGGAAGTCTCTGGAACCCCTACTAACTAGTCCAACTATAAAAACTCAAATACCCGAAGAAGCGAGAAGATTTGCGACAATAGATAAAAGATGGAGAGATATGATGGAGAGTGTCATAGAAGATACAAAAGTACTCTCTGTTCTACAAATTGATAAACTGCCAGAAAAATTGAAGAAATCCCACGATTTATTAAATAAAACTTATAGAGGACTAGAAAACTACTTGGAAAAGAAACGACTCTTTTTTCCAAGGTTCTTTTATTTGTCAAACCAAGAGCTGCTCGAAATTCTAGCAGAAACCAGCAATCCAGAATCACTGCAGAGTCATTTTCATAAATGCTTCAGTGGCGTCCACCGACTAACATTCAGTGCCGACGCTGATATCACCCACTTTCACTCATACATGGATGAAAAAGTACCACTAAAACGAGAGCTACCAACTTCGATATCACGCAGTCAAGTGGAGAAGTGGTTCGACCAGCTCAACAACGCAATACGCAGCACAATAGAGCATCAGTTACAACAGTTCATCTCGACATTTGACGGCAACATCTCCGAGAAAGCACTGCAAAACACACCGAGCCAGGCCATATTGGTCGCAGATCAGACTCATACTATAGCCACACTAGACAAAATAATCGCAAATGGTCAAAAGATAGGTAAGCAATACGTCGCCGAATTGAACGATCAACAAACGCGTCTTCAGAACCAGATCAAAGTTTATGTGGACGCGGTAGCTCAGGAAACGTGTGCAAGACACAGAATCACGTGGATAGCCCTGGTGATGCAGGCAACACATAATCGGGACACCACAGCCCGTCTGCTCCACGAAGTCGGCGACGAAAACAGTTTTTCTTGGCTGACCACTATCAAACATCGATGGTGCAGTGGTCGAGTTGAAGTACATGTGCTGTCTGGACCACTTACATACGGTTACGAGTACATGGGAGACGCCGTCACCACGGTGATAACTCCCGCCACCGACCGCTGTTTACGCCTGTTCGCAGACATCGTAGCCGGAGGTGCCTCGGCCATTCAATTATCGGCAACAACGACATCGGGCAAACGAGAAACAGTCAAGTTGTTTGCGCGCTCGTTGGCCAGACACCTGGTAGTCACAGACTGTAGAGCAACAAGCAGCCATCGCCGAATGGTGGGTGTGTGTCGCGGGGCAGCCGCCTACGGTGATTGGCTCTGCTTCACGGGAGCACACCGAGCGCAGACCGCCTTGCTGGCAGCCATCGGACAGCACGTGCAGACAATTATGAACGGAGTGCGCCAAAATAGTCGGCACGTGACAATCGACTGCGTCGAAATTCCGCTCAACAAAAACTGCATCATTTTCATGTGCGACAACAACGGAGCATACCCCCAGTCAATTCTGCCGGACAACATGCAAATGCTGTTCCGACAAGTGACGTTGCTACAGCCAGACATAGGCCCCCTGCTGAAAATGGCTCTGATGGTCGCCGGCTACACAAATGCACACTCACTCGCCGAGTACGTGCACAAGATATATCGCACGTGTCAGCGGATGTTTTCACAGACACACATCGGCATGAACACACTGAATGCCGTCCTATGTCGAGCCACCGAGCTCAAAAACGGCTCAAAACATCACTCCAACGAAAATGAAATGATTCGGCAGAGTATTGTGGAAGTATTCAAACCCCGCATTGGAGACGAAAACAGCAATGTATTTGAAAAATATGTGAGCAAAATAGTAGGCAATAAGATGCATGAAGCTCGTTTCAATGAATTCGATGCACACTTGAAAGACGTTTGTGAAGCAATGTCAATAGAATCTACACCATATCTATGCGAAAAAGTGGAGAGCCTGAGAAATCTGATTGAAGTTCATCATGGCGTCATAATAGTGGGAGAAACTGCCACCTCAAAGACGACAATATTGAGTCTTTTGAAAATGCTTCTTGACAGGCCCGATCAAGATCCCAAGAGCACATCGACAAAAGTCGAAACATATCAAGTCTACCCGGGAGTGATGGAGACATCGCGACTATATGGACATTTTGATGCGTCTGGAGAATGGATACACGGAGTGATCGACAATTGCATTAGATCGATGGAAACAAGCCGAACCACCACTCAATGGCTGATTCTAGACGGAGCGTTAGAGACCAACTGGACACAGCAAATAGAAACCATGATAGACGGCAGCGAACGTCTTGCCCTTGAATCGGGAGCGAATATGCTCGTGCCTCAGACGATGAAGGTGCTGGTGGAGACAACCAGTCTCAGCCACTCAAACCCACGAATCCTATCTAAATGCGGACTTTTGTACACAAAAAGGACGTTTTCGTGGTTGGACACATATGTGTCCTGGATAAACAAATTGCCCCCAGAAGTGGATATATCGCACAGGAAAATACTCAAAGCTTTATGTGATTGCGTTCTGCAGCCACTGATGGAAGCCGTTTTCAAGAATAAAACCCTACAGTTGGCAATCAAAATAAATGAAATCGCGATTGCATCTTCCCTAGTTGCAATCCTTGACTGTTTCATGCATTGCTTCTCCGATCCCAATTACAAACGATCAAATACTCCTCAACAAGTGCAAACTCATCTGGAATGCTCGTTTCTGTTTTCTTGCGTATGGGCAGTGGGAGTTCTGTGTGATAGACAAAATCGATTGGATTTCAGCAATATATTGCAAGATCTCAGCAATGGAGCCAATCACTGCGATAGTAGTCTACACTACATGGTTCTACAACCGATACCAAGCAAAGGACTGGTCTTCGACTACAGATACACACCACAACAACTCAAGCACTGGGAGTTGTGGTGTGATGCACTGAAGTTCTCCAGACCAATACCACGTGACATCCACTCCAGTAGAATAGTCATTCCCACGGTGGAGACAATGGCCCACGGTGAGGTACTCAAAATGTTGATCGAGAACCGAAGACCATTATGCCTAGTTGGACCATACGGTAGTGGAAAGACAACCATTATAGAAACAGCACTATCCAACCTCGATCGTAAGCAGATGCAAACCATGAGTGTAGCATTCTCATATTGTACGTGTAGCGAAAAGTTGCAGACCACGGTTGCCTCCCAGCTTGTGAGCAGAAAGAAAGGAGTGGTGGCACCCCCGTCCGGCAAGAAACTGTTGCTCATCATAGAGGACCTCAATACACCGGCGGCACTGGGCGACACACAAATACAGCGTCCTGTAGAGCTGTTGCGACAGCTCACCGAGCAGAAAGCATGGTACAGTGTCAACCACAACACTCATGTGACGGTCGAAGACATTCAAATGGTCACGTGCGCAGCCGTCAATGGTCGAGAACATGGAATCAACGACCGATTGGCGAAGAGCTTCAGCATGTTGTTTGTCGAAGAATACGACAGTCAGACGTTGCACACAATATTCTCCAAGATGATGTTATGGCATCTGGATACAAGAGGGTTCGGAAAAGATTTTGATCCGAGCATAGAACAAATAGTGACAGCATCGTTACAAATATACGAGTTTGTTCGCCAGAAAGTGCAGTTAACTCAAGCGAAAGTCCACTATCTATTCAATATGCGAGACATCTGGCGATTGATGCAAGGTATACTGATGTCTGTGCCAGAGACTTTCGAGAAATATGCAGACATGAAAAAACTCTGGATACACGAAGCCATCCGCGTGTTTTGTGATAGAGTAGAATACGAGGACGATATAAAAAGAATTGTGTCGGGCATTCGTGCGGCATGTCTCGACAATTTCGGAGAAAGCCTTGATGAGTTATTCAGCGAGTATGATTACAACAAGGACGGAAACATATCGTTCAAAGAACTCGAAACCATTCTGTTTTGCAATTTCATGGATGTCAAATCAGAATCTTCCAGTAACTACGCTGAAGTGGAAGACAAGGACCATTTGCGATCCATCACTGAAGGCTGTATAAAGGAGCACAATCGCGCCTCCCAGCGTCCCATCAATCTTACACTATTCCCGCAGGCGGCTGCCGACCTGTGTCGTCTGGCGCGCGTCTTCTGTCAGCCGAGAGGTCATCTGTGGCTAGTGGGCGAGCACGGGCATGGTCGCAGCACGCTGACCCGCCTGGCCGGTCACGTGACCGAGTGTCACACGTGTCAGGTCAAACATTCGCTGCACTACGATTGGTACAGCTGGCGCAACGACCTGCGCAACGCGGTCATCAAGGCAGGTACGACGGCCACCGACAGTGGCGGAGGTGGCGTGGTCCTGCTGCTGCCTGACACGCACGTACAACTTCCCGAGATGTGGGACGACATCTGCAGTGTGATTACTCTAGGTAGCGTCGCTGAATTGTTTGACAAGCGCCAGCTAAGTCAAATTTGCGACCAGATGCGTGGCATCGACAAGGAACGCGAGAAGAAACATCAGACGGACGGAAGCGTCGACTCTCTGCTGCAAATGTTCAACGACAGAGTGTTACAGCGTTTGCACGTAGCACTGGTGATGTCGCCTTCAGATCCACTGTTTCATTCGACCGTGCAGAGGTACCGCGCAGCGCTCGGTCGATGTGTTCACGTGCACGTGCACGACTGGACCGATGAATCCCTGCAGCAGCTGGCTCTTGGACAGCTGGCAGACATCAGTTCAATCAGCGACGAGGAACGAGTCGGGTGCAGCCGACAATTGTGCACCATGCACCGCACTTTAGCCCAAGATAGACGGTGGTCAAGCTGCTGCGACCACAACAGCGCCCTGAGTACTGCACTTCCAACACACTACATCCATCTGCTGGAAACGTTTGTGGAACTGTACACCCGGGCACAACGGCGACACAGCAGAATGACAGTTCTCTACAGCACAGCAATCGATAGAGTGCAAAAAGCATTTGACGACGTCAAACATATTGACGGTCAATTGAAGGAGTTCAAAGATCAACTACGCATCGAGGCAAACCATATAGAAGAAATCAATGCTGAGCTCGAGAGCGTGAACGTTCAACTGCAAGAATTGGAGAGGGAAGTAGAAGCCAAAAACCTCATAATGAAACAAGCAAATCGCGACCTGATCAATGCTAAGAGCGAAAACGATGCCGCGTTTTTGGAAATTGCGCCCAAGTTGCAAGAAGCCACGCACTGTTTAACCACTATAACAGCAGCAGACCTGACGACTGTCAGAACAATGAAAGGGCCCCCGCAGCCAGTAAGACTCGTGTTCGAAACACTGTGTATGCTTGAAAACATCAAGGCCGATAAAAGTGTTGACGTAACGTCAAAAACCACCGACGATTTCTGGCCAGCATCCAAGAAACTACTATCCAACGAAAGCTTCATAGAGTCATTGATCAACTTTGATCCACAGACGTTGCCACCCAAAGCCATGAAAGTAATTCGTGACAAATACATTTGCCACCCTGAGCTAGACTACGGAAAACTAAAGTCAATTTCGGTCACAGTGGAAAAACTGTTCAATTGGGTAAGTGCAATGGCCCAATATGAAACAGTAATGAGGATGGCTGAGCCCAGCAAACAAAGACTGAATCAAGCGGTGGCCGCCTATGATCGCAGTCGTGGTCACCTGAACGATAGCCAGCAGCAACTGACCCGCACACAACAACGACTCGACCAATTGACAACAGACGCCGAGAAAGCTCATGAGAAACGCACTGTGCTTGAACAAGATATCAAGCACAGTCAGATGAGGTTGGAAGCCGGAGACAAATTGATGGCGAGCATATCCGACCAACCTACGCGATGGCAATACCAACGACAACAGCTCCGCCCTGTGACCCTCGACGAGATCGGCACGCTACTCACAATGGCCGGATGTCTCGTCTACCTGGGTAGTCACGGCAAGCTGAGTCGACAATGGATGATGAACAAATGGAGAGAAAACTTCCGAGAGATCAGTCAGAACAACTTACATGATGACATAGACCGTGTGACATCGTATGGTGCACTGTTGTACGACAACGACACTGTGAGACAGTGGCAACTGCAGGGACTCACCACGGACGACCTCACTCTGCATGGAGCAGCCGTCGTGACACACAGTCGCAATCACGCTACTGCTCCACATCGCCGGCCACTACTGCTTGACCCGCAGCAGCGAACACACGACTGGTTAGCCAGCATCGAGGATGGTCATCTACAAACGGTTGCCTATAACGATCCGACGGTAGTGGCTAGACTGGAGAACTGTGTCCAATTCGGCAGCCCGCTACTCATCAGCAACGTGTGCACGGATATCCATCCACTGTTCGAGTCTGTGCTACAACAGCAAACGTTCACACAAGCAGGCGAGCAGAGAATTTTGATCGGAGACACCATTCTGGAGTACAACACAAACTTTTTCCTCTACTTGACGTGCAAGCAGGAAGAACCGCAATTCACAATGCGACTACAAGCGGCTGTTACCATTGTGGATTTCCGTACGAACGAAGAGAGTTTGGAAGACCAGTTGATGAGGACAGTGCTGGGCAGAGAAAGAGCGAGCAGCGAAGACGAATACAAACAGATATTACAACAATCAGTCAATAATAAAAAGCAAATAGATGTCATGCACAATAACATGCTAAACATTCTGAATGACGAAGGCGAAAATCTTCTGGAAAGCGAAGAATGTGTTAACGCTGTTATATCATCAAAAATAATAAAAGAAGAATACGAAGAAAAGGAAGCTGCCTTGGAAGGAAGTATCAAGCGCACGACATTAGACCGGAATAAATATTCTCCGATAGCGAAGCAAGCCGCCATGCTATATATGCATCTCGTGCGACTCCGGAAAGTTCACCCAATGTACCGATTTACATTCCAGTGGTTCTGCGACCAATTTGACAAAAGTATTGAGAAGGCCGATAAATCTGGCGAAATTGAACAGCGTATCGCGAATATTGGTGAAAGTCTGGCCGAGACCATCTACACAAGTGTATGCGGTAGTGTTTGTGAAAAAGACAGACCACTGGTCGGCGTGACAATAGCGCTCTCCATTCTCAAATACCATAATAAAATAAGCACCGAAGAGATCGACATACTATGCGACTTCCATCCGACATTCCTCAACGTGGAGCCGTTGCAAAGTCCAAGCACAGCGTTGGACAACGAAACGTGGACGACATTGAAAACACTTTCTGATATGTCATCGTTTACCGGACTCTATGGGAATGTGTGTAACAATCCCGAATATTGGGGGCAAGTTAAAAAATCCAGCAATTGCAATGATTACATTTCAGATTCACAAATGCACAGCATGACTTATATACAGATGGCATGCATCATATGCTGTATACGTCCTGACATGAGAAGAGATGTAATGCAAGCCCTCAGCAAGCAAACGTTGACACAAATTGTCGTCGAACCGATCAACAAGACAATAAGCAACGCATTGTCCGACACCGACTGTTCGATACCAATAATATTGCTGATTGACAAAGGTTTCGACGCAGTAAACTTCATCCGCTCATACGCTCAAAGCAACGGATTGGGTGACTCCAAGCTGATATCACAGTCGCTCGGAGAAGAACAAGAAAAGGCAGCAGTTCGAGTAATTGCGGACAGCGTGAGTAGAGGCAATTGGGTCCTCCTGCAAAACTGCCACCTTCTATCTGAGTGGATGGAATCCCTGGAAAAAATATGCGACGAGTTCACTCCAGAAACAACGCATCCGGACTTCAGACTTTGGATCACAACAGGTTCGTTCCACACACTTCCAACGTCCATTATCGACAGAGCAGTGAAAATATCCATGGACATTCCCCGCTCTCTTGACAAATCGGTAGAACGTTTGTGGTGCATCAACGAACTGCACCGACCATCGTCGTACCAGGACGCTTCGCAGCCTCTACTGCTACAACGCCAAGTACACTCGTTCGTCGTCCTCCACTCGCTCTTGATTGAACGTGCCCGATACGGCTCGCTCGCCTGGAAAGGACAAAGTGTGTTTCATGACGCAGACGTGACGACTGTTGTGAATCGACTCAAATTGCTCACTTCTGAAGGACGTAACCCGGCTCTTGAAAGTATCTGTGATCAAATTTTTAAAGGGATATACAGTGAAAAGCTGTACAACCATGGTGATAAAACCGTAGTGAAAGCTCTATTGCAGAGACTGAGTGACCAGAGTATGCAGCCCATCAACCAAAATGAAGACATTACAATGGATAGTTCGCAAGTACGGCCCGAACAGACATACGGCAACCTTCTCGGTCTGACTGAACACACTGTTACACACGCTGGCGTGCTAGAATCCAAGTACTTCTCATCCCTCCTTAGCATTATCGAGTCAGAAAGCGTTTTACAGCACCAACTCACAGCTGGCGATTATTTAACGGAAACCCTTGAGTATTTAGAATTTAAACTTCCAGCCAATATCGAGTACACATGCAGAGCTGAAGAGATCGATACAGTTGCATACATGGTTCATCACGCTGTAAATCAGGAAGTTCAGCATCAAAATAAATTGATATGCAAAATAAAAATGCAGATAAATATTATCAAGAAAATCTGCTCAGGTGAACTCTATCTCACAGAAGCGATTCAGTCCGAATACCACGCGCTAATGGAGAAAAAAGTACCAAAAGAATGGCAAGTGGATTTTATTGAGAAATATTCAGTTATCGAAAGATTCATTCAGTGCCTTTCACTAAGATCAGAGTATCTGCGATCAGTGGTAGGCGGAGACATCATGAAAGACTTTCGGCCATCTCGTCTTTGTTTCCCCGATAGCTTCATTACAGCATTCACGCTGGACATACACGCACAACTCGCACCAGACGATAAGGCGAACTTCACCATCGTCTCCCTGGACAGTGAGAACCACCAGCCTGTCAGTCCTCCGGCAATACAACTGGCTGGTCTATTCATTCGAGGAGCACGCTGGAACTACCAGCACCGAGCGCTCGAGGAGAACACAAACCAAACATCATCATCAACGCAGCTACCGGCGCTATGGATCCGTAGATGCGAAAACAACACGCTACGTCTGAATCCAAATGACTGTCTGGTGCCATGCTACACAGACCGAGATTGTAGCCGACATCTGATGAACATTGTCCTGCCGCTGATTGAAAATCCTAACTGCTGGCTTGCGCACACCATTTCACTCAACTGCTGCACTGATTAGAATGCAGAAATATAGACAGCACATAGCAGCACAGTGTTTCAATAAGTGAACTAGAGTAATACACAAGATTGTGCTCTAGAAGCCTGTCACGCCAAACCATTTTGACACAAGAATAAAGTTATTTAAATTCACGATGCGACGATGTATTTGTCTGAAATGAAAACGTCCCGGCAAAAAACACTCGTCGAGAAACAATTCTAGAACACAGTGGAAACTGACAGTTTCAACGTGATCTTGCACACTTGAATAGCACAATAACGAGTATCATTATACACACAAGTACATGTTCGTCTGTAACAACATACTATAGCTTGCTATATATGACTTGGCACACCCGCCAACGAATAGTACATCAAAGCATGTCCCATAGTTAACAAGTGTTTGACTTCCATCAATTTAAACCATTTATTGGTGTGAGCGATGCAAGTCAAACACAACCCGGCGGAGCAGAATTTCATTGGGCGAATTCTACAATCCCACAGCCCCTGTCCACCCAGCAGAAAATGATGGTACCAGATATCAGTCATGAGTTGTGCCATGCATTCTGGGGAGGTGGCCCTCTCTAATACGTCTTACGTCCTTGTGGCGCCATAGCGTGGAGAGGGTCGGTTCTGCGGTGGCAGCGAGCTGCACGGAGCACGCCTGTGTGTTCATAAGCTTAGGCTTCTTCCCGTGTAGCAGCTGCCGCTTAGGCATTTAACCTTTAATACATGTTGTCACCATCACTATGCACTGTACACCTCATTATCATCACTGTACACCTCATTATCATCACTGTACACCATATTATCATCACTGTACACCTTATTATCATCACTGTACACCTTATCATCATCACTGTACACCTTATTATCATCACTGTACACCTTATTATCATCACTGTACACCTTATTATCATCACTGTACACCTTATTATCATCACAAACAAAAAAAGAAAGAGTGAAGAACACATGAATGAGTGAATATTACACAAATAAGTAAGTCAATGAACAAATATGAACACAATGATGAGTGAGTGAAATTTACTGTAAGTGGCACAATACATTAAACATAATTAGACACAATCAAAGATGAACACAAACAAACATGCAATCGCACCCACGCACACACATCGGAGAGGCAAAAGGAGTCAAGGAATGAGTCACGGGATCAAAGGAAATTTCGACAAGATGTTTACGTAGAGAAGAGGTAAAAGATCGATACGTGAGCGAGGTGATATGAGAAGGGAGCGAGTTATATAATCGAGGACCGTAGAACGAGAACGATTTAGAAGACCAGGCAGATTCATTGAGGGCGAGAGGACAGCATATTGGAGCAGAATGACGGGAAGTGGGATTAGAAGAGGGAGAGATCAGATCAGAAAAATATCAAGGTTGATTAGATGCATGTAAGAGTTTGAATATTATGCAGCAGATTCTTAAAAGATTGCGCGACTTGATAGGAAGCCAACAAAATTGAAACAGAAGATAGGATGCAAAACAAAACGACAGGACTGACGAGGATATATTTTCTGTGAGCATTTTGTTCGCCATAGCGGACGGCTTTGTGTTTTTGGGGTATTTGTGTGGTATTTGTGCAAAATCCGACAATGCTGAGATTAGCGCAGCTCCATATGGAATTCATGAATCCATGAACTAAAATTCAGCAAATCAACAGAAAGCAAATGCAAATGATGAAAATGAAGCAAAACAAATTATTTGGACCAGAAAGTTTGTGGGATTATTCGCACTCAGCTGTTCAAAATAGTCAAACAAGCGTCATTGATGTATCACTTCACAAAGTGTTTCATTATCCGTTCACTTCCATCAACTTTTTTTTTTAATTCGGATAAATTGAAATAAAAACGTTGTGCAGAGGCACCAACACAACGTTTTTATTTCAATTTATTTCTTTCGTTTTTATTTCAATTTATTTTATTTCATTTCAACGTTTTCCATCAACTTCCTTCAGCACTTACGTTAGTGATAATGAAACACGCCCAAAGCTTTGCAATACCGCGCATCCATTTCTCTGTTGACATTTGACATTTGATATTTTGACACCTGTTTGATATTTCATTTGTTGTCTGTCTTCGTCACATTCTTCCTTCATATTTATATTTGATACCTGATACATGAAATCTGGGTTGGCTGATTTAAATCAAATTGATTTCAATGAATGATTTAAGTCATGATTTAAATCAATTGATTTAAAAAAAAAAATCAATGATCTAAATCAAATTACGTTATTGAATTCATTTTACAAATATGTTGCGGTTTTACTAAGTGATACTTACCTTCATCAGGCTTATTCAAATCAGGCTGGTCTAAATGATTTAAATCAATTGATGTTTTTTTAAATCAATGATTTAAATCAAATTACGTTATTGAATTCATTTTACAAATATGTTGCGGTTTTACTAAGTGATACTTACCTTCATCAGGCTGATTCAAATCAGGCTGGTCTAAATGATTTAAATCAATTGATTTTTTTTTTAAATCAATGATTTAAATCAAATTACGTTATTGAATTCATTTTACAAATATGTTGCGGTTTTACTAAGTGATACTTACCTTCATCAGGCTTATTCAAATCAGGCTGGTCTAAATGGATTAAATCAACAAATTTGTTATCAGTGACACAAATTAAACACTGTTAGTGGATAGCTCAGAATCTACATTAGTGCTGTTCACCGGATTTTACATGTATGTAAAGTCTGGAAATTTTTGCATTTGCACTTTTTTCAAAAGGTACGTGATTTTTTACACATATCACTTGATGGCTTCACATTATTAATTCATTTAAACGTGTCAGTAAAATTGCAGAAAGGTTTCCTTCGTGATATAAATTTTAGTATTTATAATATTTGCTAATAGCTTGGTGCAATGCTTAATCACATTGGTAAAGTAAGAGCTGAACACTAAAGTATGCACATTTTATTCAAAACATCAAAAAACATGACAAATATGGACACGTCATTTTGTGTGGAGTTTGCGTATCCTAATTCATAGCCTTTAACAAAAAAACTAACTTGGCAGACTTCTCTGTTCCTAAGCGGTTCCTCACTTTGGAGTGGACAAGCCCATAGGAAGAGAACACTCTCTCCACTCCGGAGGACGAGGCAACTGCTGTCAGTAATTGCCGCACCGAAGTCATGACTTCATCATCTAGAAAACTCGAGTGTGATTCCCACCACTCGATGGCAGACAGTTTTTCGGTAACAGATTCAGCGAACTTGAACTGTTGAAAAGGCGGTGACTTTGCCTGCAACTTCATTATGATGGGCACCAGCTTCTTATGCTCCACGTTAGCGTACTCCATTGCAGAGCAAATCTCTTCTTGAGACAAACGTCTGCCTTGCAATGAAGGATGAAGCATGTTGGCGAGCAGATGAGCATTCGTGATACACTGACTGTATCTTTGCAAAACAAGATTTGCCAATTGCTCATTGTTCTGAAAGCTTTCACACATGTCTTTCCAGGCATCCACGGCTTCTGCAATAGTGCAATTATCACTTTGCACCGTATCTAATGCTTTAGCCACAGGTTGAAGCCTTCTTAGCAAGTCTTCAGCAGCACGTTTCACGCCCAGGTCCGAAACATTGCTGCGTATATCAGCTGCAATATGATCTCTGTCGACTTCGCATATTTTCATCAGTATCGGCCAATTTTCCTATGTAGGTGAGCGGACAGTCTGCCATGCTATTCCACCTGGTGTCTATAGGCATGATTAGACGTTGGCCTCCCTCTTCACGATACCTTGCTGCAGCATAGTGGTTGTTTCTGAAGTATTTGACAACTTTCGTTACGTGCTGCTTCACACCATCGAGCTCCATGCCTCGTGCGAGCAAATTGAGCAGATGCGCTGCACATCCATACGTGATCTGGCCTCTGCCAGACTGTTGCAACATTCTTCTCATCTTGGAGACATTTGCGGCGTTGTCAGTGACTACACTGCCGACTCGGCATTGAAAGTCTTTCTCCGCCTTCTCAATGGAGGCAGTCGTCAAGTCCAGAAGATACTCGGCAGTGTGGGCTTTGCCCGACGTGTTCACCGTATCGAGTAGATAGACATTACCCGATGTGGTCACGGTTACACAGATGATTGGTTCGTTGTGAATGTTTGACCATCCGTCGATCGAAAGACTAACAGTCTTTCCCCGTGTTTTGCTGGTGCACTTCTCATACTCTTCCTTGTAGATAGCATCGAGGTGTCTATCAGCAAGGTCCTTTCTAGATGGGGGAGTGTACCCTGGCCTCAAAGTTTGAACCATTTTAACAAACTGAGTGTGTTCCACCATACGGAAAGATGAGTTGGTCGCAAAAACCATCTTTGCCACCTCCTTGTCTATGCTCTCTTGTAGAGAGCTCGAGGTTTTTACGACGAATTTGTCCATTGGCACCATAGTAGTCCTTCGTTTTGCCGATGTCGCGGTAGATTCTGCAGTCCTCTTTTGCACCGTATTTTCAGCAGTCGAGGTGGACGCCGAGTTGCTAGCAGAATCATATGCAGTTCCTGTAACCAAAATGCGCACCGCTGGCTTGTACCGCAAGTTTGTAAAATCGTTCACGAAATCTACACACCTTTCAGTATTTCAAGGACTAAATGTGAAGATGTTCAACATTAAGCCTGTTTTTGATCACGTAGTTTCTATGATATTTATATTTCAAATTATATCTCATTTTTCAACACTCTCATAGCTTGTACGCATATAAATGGCTGGACCAGGCCATTAGGAAAACTGTCATACTTGGAATAAGCATAATTTTGTTGGTTGGCGTTACTGATACAGAAAAAATACATTCATCACCAGTTAAACGGTGAAATTATAAAATCGAGAATAATGATAAATTTACCTGGTTCATCGTGCTGTTGTTCTGTGTCGTTTTCAGACGCACATTTAGTTCTGTGATTCTTGAGTCGCACAACAAGACCCTGTAGTTCTAACTTGCAGGATTTACATCTGGCTCTGTTCCCTTTACCAGAACTTGTTGGCAATTTATCGAAAAACTTCCAAATAGGGTCTGCTTTTCTGCCTGAAGGTTCCACTCGCACCATTTCACCAGGTGGAAAAAGATTTTGCAGAGTGATGGATTACACGTATTGCACTCGAACGCCGACGACCGAAAAATGAATTCAAATTTGAAGTATAGTAACGGTTGTCAATAGTCGTTGTTGCTTGTAAGTGCCACGAAATCTTATAATCACGTGCGTTGATACATGAGGTACTCCCCATCGAGGTAGTTTTAATATTGCCGTCGCACATCATCTAGTGCAGTGGTTCTTAACCGGGGGTGCTAGGCCCATTCTTAGGGGGTGCGAGGATGCCTATCAATATCAATATGCCTATGCTTAAAAATTGAAATCAGGTAAGAATGGTAATAATGACGTCAATATACGAAAAAGTAAAAAAATCAAAAAAATCGATTTAAATAAAAAAAATCTGATTTAAATAAAATAAATCCGATTTTTTTTATTTTAAAAAAAAAAATCAAAAAAATCACCAACCCTGCATGAAATACCGTATACCTGATATTTGAATATCAGGTATTATATACCTGATATAATACCATATCATGATACCTGATACATGATATATCATGATTTGATACATGATATATCATGATTTGATACATGATATATCATGATTTCATACATAATATACCTGCCTTTTCTGTTTTCTTTTTACTGTCATGTTATAATTTTTCGTCATGTGTCCGTATGTGTGCGCATGAGTATGTGTGTGTGTGTGTGTGTGTGTGTGTGTGTGTGTGTGTATGTGTGTGTGTGTGTGTGTGTGTGTGTGTGTTGTCCGCATGTTTGTTTCTCCCTAAGCGCCGGGTTTTATCTATTTGTTTTTATTTTTTGCATCAAGATTTGTCTTTTCGCGCGTGTGTTCTAATGTGCGCAATACAAATAAATGTCAATGAATGAATGAATGTAAAGGGCCCATATGCAAATAGCTCGTGCTTATGTGGGTCCCTGTCACAACGATTTTGCAAATTATATATTGGTGACAAAAAAGGCATGATGAGAATCATGATTTGTTCTATTTGAAGAATGTTTGTGATGTTGAAGTAACTTTGTTTTGTTGTTTGAAAAACTACCTGCACAACATTCGAATAAAGCTCCATGGTGTTGTGTCATTGAATTGGTTATTTTGTGCCGTAGTTGTGCGTTGTTTTTAGGTGAACCGCCATTTGCCTGAAAGTCATTTCTCAACATTGCTTTCTATGGCGGTCGATGGTGCGCTAGAGCGTGAAAATTCAAGCGTGATGTGCGATGCATCGTCCAATTCCCACACTGCAAAATGCAGGATTATTGCACGACATGGTCTTGGTTGAAATTCCAATGCATGCAACAACAGGGTGTGTTGATCATGCATCCAACTGCTATTGCGACGTTGTTGCTAGCATTTCTCGTCTGCGTCTGCTTGTAAACGTCGTGCTGCTAAGAAACGTCTGCACGATGAACTGTTGTGCCATAATTGGGGTGAGAACCACACAAGACAAGTAAAAGTCACTATCAATCAGATTATCAGCATATATCAATCAGATTATCAGCATATATCAATCAGCTTATCGGCATATATCAATCAGCTTATCAGCATATATCAATCAGCTTATCAGCATATATCAATCAGATTATCAGCATATATCAATCAGCTTATCGGCATATATCAATCAGCTTATCGGCATATATCAATCAGCTTATCAGCATATATCAATCAGCTTATCAGCATATATCAATCAGATTATCAGCATATATCAATCAGCTTATCAGCATATATCAATCAGATTATCAGCATATATCAATCAGATTAGTCAATATTTTTCTCGAACTTTCTTCAAAGTGAGCTTGCTGCTTGCAAGTAATGCACAACTGAGCGTGCAATATGTGATGTTAATTATCAGATCTCTGAGGGCCAGTGGTTCTCAACCTTTTTCTCACTGATTCCCCATTTCTTAATGAGCCATCTCTTCATTTTCCACACAACAGCGCTGATAAATTCAATTAATTAAGTTTTTACATCAAAGTAAATGTCAAGAGGTCATTAGAAACAAAAATAAACGAATTTAAATTTATAAAAACACACAGGAATTCACCACAGGTAAACTGAACCACCGCTGTAGAATAACTTCAAATCGCAAATAATTCGTTTATACATTGCTCAATCGACATTGCTTTATTGTATTGATTTATTGTGAGTGCGCTCATCCTTGAATATGTGTATGCACGATAGAACTACGTTAGCAGAACATTACTAGACTTCACTAGACTAATAGGCTCTTCCTATGGGGTTACTACCGTTTTAGCCAATGAACCGTTTTGGCCAACGCTCGACGATCGAAATACGATGCGATGAATATCGACATTGGCTAAAATGGTACATGTTGTGAGTGTATCTGACAGTGGCGTATCTAGTGACTGAAAGTTAAGCGAGTGACCATTTTGGCCAATCTTTACTCAGTTGTATGTAGTTCAGTGGCTTTGAAATTTTTGTAAACAAACAAATCGTTAGATTTGCTTTGGTTAGGTTAGGTTAGGTTTGGTTAGGTTTGGTTAGGTTGGGTTGGGTTAGGTTAGGTTAGGTTAGTTTTCGCTTAACTTTCAGTCACTAGATACGCCACTGTCAGATGCACTCGAGAGTATTTGTACACATAGCCGCTTTTGATAGGCCAAGATGATAGGCCGACATAACGTGCACACGAGTTGGTCTCTAAGATTATTTGTTTCAATGCATGCATTCAGGTGATGTCTTGCAATTTGATTACAGTCATCATGAATCCTCTTTTCCCCGGACATGTCCTCTCTTTGTGTCTGTCCGGGTTCTCTGTGTAAAATATTTCAAATCACAATCTATTTGAAAAGAATTGGCCCAGTAATAAATACAAAAGTAATGTACATTGTTCATTAAAAAACAGCTATTTTTCGCACGCCAAACCAGTGACGTCAATGACATATTTACCGATGAATTTGATTTGACTCGTCAGATAATCGCGGCCTGTGTGGCCATGTTCATCGTGGCTGGAACGGGGATTTGGTATCTTACAGGTGAGAGAGGTGTCGCTCGACCAGACTTGACGGTACTCAGCTATGATATCATATCATTAGAGGTCGGAAAAATATGTTATCACATAAAAAAATTTTGATTTCACCTAAAATATTGTTTTCATCTAAAATTCGGGTTTTTATGGTTTAAAACCTAAATCGTAACCCCTAGCAAATTTTGTACCTAAAACTGGAGCTTTTTTCATCTTATACAGGGTGACCCAAAAAACGGGCCCCGTGTACACTTTGAGTGATTTATCCTATATTTATTCCCCGTTTGCCCTTGTTTTACAGGATATGAGACAGCCACCGACCGTGAGTACACCAAGACCTCAGTGGGAGCTGAAACAATGCATACACTGTGTTAAATTTTACTACAAGATAGGTTCGTTTAAGAAAACCCAAAACAGTTTCATGCGTCAGTTCGAATGTGAAAAGGCTCCATCCAAAAGCAGAATTCAGAACTGGGTGGACCACTTCGAGAAGTATGGGACCGTGTAGAACCTCAATGCTGCCAGTGAGAACCGTCCAAGCCACTCGGGACAACCCAAGAAACGAACAGCCGAGCTGATCGAAAGTGTGAGAGAGTCTCGCCAGCAGAGTCCGAACGATCTGTGCGTAAGCCAAGTCAGTCCCTCGGTATGTCCCGTGAGACTTGAAGGAGAGTGCTGGTGAAAGATATCAGGGCTTACTCATACATAAAACAGACGCTGCAGACCCGAGATTGGCTGAAACAAAACTTCGGAGGCCGAGGGATCAGTCTCAAGACTGATTTTGAGTGGGCACCCCATAGCCCGGACCTAAGTCCCCCATATTGTATAACAATCCAACGCAAATTCTCCCCTCTGTCAGGTTAATTGATTCGATTAAGACAAAGTTGTAACAGCGCAGAAAGTGCAAATTATCATTCAGGATCCTCAGCTTCAAGTAGATCTGGCCTTCATAGTTGGAAACTTCTCATTCATTGTTCTTCATTTGAAGACGCTAGAGACCACAGGGTTGTCTCAAATGCAGGCATTAATCCAATTTGATTTATCCAATTCGGCCCGAAGGGCCTAATAGATGGTATTTTTTTGCCCTATACTGATTGCAAATTTGATAAATGTCTGTTTGTACCCTATCTCCTCCTACACCACTGGACCGATTTTGATGAAACTTGGTCCCTAGGGGTAAAATGGATGCGAGATGGTCACAAGCTAGGTTTTGTTGCATATAAACATATAAACCAGCATATAAGCCCAATAATAATAAAAGCGATATTCTGTCTGTGTGTGTGTGCACAAACGAGTTTTTCACATTTTGGGGATTTTATGCCACGGGTTTGAGGAAAACTGCTCAACAGAATTGACAGATTTTATATCCACAGATTGGAAATTTTGTCTTCTACAAGATGATATATTTTTCAAATAGGTAGTGTTAACATTCCAAAAGATATAATCGTTTATTCAAGACCATTTCATTTCCACCGACGACTGATAGATTTAACACAGCGATCAATGGAGACAATGGCGGATCCAGGAATTTTGCAGGGGGGCTTAGCCTTCTTGTAAAACGTTCTTAAAAATGTATTCACATGCAATGTTTTCCAATAATTTTGATATAACTTCTAAAAAAACATTTTCAACAAGTCATTATAAAATATTTAGCCCCACTATAAATATTTACTTCATCCGCCTATGATTTCTCGCTGCTGCGAAATCAACATCTGAGTTTATGCTCAAAGCGCATGACGTATTCGCTAGGGCGCTAGCGTTCAGGACAAAATCTAGCTAGAAATCTAAAATATAAACATTCATATTTAGACTTTTCTATTGGTAAATAGTTGTTATGGGTTTACTTTTTTATATTTAAATTTGTATTTGTTTTCTTTTATGAATTCAATATTTATTATATTTATATAATATTTGTTAGGCACAACGGGCGGGTTTCAATGCTAGATGGTGATGATAAGTTATATATATACTTTGGAAACATTATGATGAAAAAGTTTGGTCATTTTTCGTTGTTTCGTGTCTGAGTTCTGAATTATTCAGCACGACGGGCAGGTTTAAATATGAGACGGTTTAAGCAAACTATTTTGTCAAAATAAATATAAAAATACAGAAGTTTATACTTTTCATGGGTTTACTCTTTTCTTTTTTAATTCATATTCCATTTATCTTATGAATTGAATACAAATTTAATAGTATGAATTGTTCCGCACGACGGGCGGAATTACTTGCTAGAATTGTCATTGTTTGTCACGTGTTTGTGTTCTGAATTATTCCGCACGACGGGCAGGTTGATATATGAGGCGGATCGAGGGATATTTTGTCCAAATTAAAATGAAAATATTCACATTTAGACATTCATATTGGTTAGCATATTTACAGGTTAAATTTTTTTTTTTTAAATTTATAGATTCAATAGATATAATAGATTTAATAGATAGATTTAAATTTATAGATTGAATATGAATTTCATGTATCATTGTATGCTTGAATATGAGGCTAAAATAACTGCGCGGGCTCAATGATATAGATCAGTGGTTTCAAACGTAAAATAAGCGATGGATCATTTTTATGATATAAATATGTCCCGCAGACAGCAACAATAGACAATAAAACGTTCAATTTCACCGTGTAGAATGCATTCTTATACAAAACTAACGGATTTGTCTTCAAGATCCAGAACGGATCGACACGATCCACAACGGGCGGGTTTATATGCTAGACATTTAGGTTAGGTTACGTCAAGAAATGATCACTAACTAGGGGTGAGTTTGTGTGTGACGTACTAAACAATAAAAGCATTATAACTTATTGCTATGTGTATCTTCTGGTCCCATATTATTTCACCATTTTGCTTCTTCTTTACCCTCTTATGTAATCTGTCCATAATGTGTAGTTGGTTTAGGATATCAAGGCCGAATTGGGGGTATGCAGCTTTGGATCTGGTTTGTGACCAGACAAAGCTGCACGTCTACTTAAGGTTAAGAATCGCTGCACTGGAGCTAGCTTCAGATAGTTCCACTGAAAAAGTACTTGAGATCAGCGGATCTATGGAAATAACTGCTGGAGACAGCAAAATCAAATTAAAACCATTGCAAACATTCCTCACGTCGCTACCGCCGGAAACTAATACAAAATTAGGCGGGAGTACTACAATATTGCCCTATGAACATATTAGACACAAATTCCCGAGTACTCCCATACTCTGCAATAGGGCAATATGTTCACCTCGGCCAGTGTAGTGTCAAAGGCGTACCAAGTGCGGTGAGTGCGACTGCGGTTTGTGGCCAATATGTTCACTTTTCACCATAGCGTAATTTCAGTGGTTTTCAACACAAGACACGAGTTTCTATACAACAAGTAGCTAGCGCCTAACATACTGTGCGGTTATTAGTTAGGTTAGGTCAGGTCAGGTTAAGTCAAGTTAGATTACTGAGCCTAGCCAATAACCGCACAGTATGTAAGGTGCTAGCTACCTGTTGTGTATAAACTCGTGTCTTGTGTTGAAAACCACTGAAATTACGCTATGATGAAAAGTGAACATATTGGCCACAAATCGCAGTCGCACTCACCGCACTTGGTACGCCTTTGATACTACACTGGCCGAGGTGAACATATTGCCCTATTGCAGAGTATGGGAGTACTCGGGCATTTTTGGCTAATATGTTCATAGGGCAATATTGTACTAGGTCAATTAGGCGACAAAAAGTTTAGTTCAGATTGAAGTTTCTTAACTATTAAACACGAATTTGTGATTGCATAGTTTGATCGAAATGTATTAAACGCTTTTGGGAGTAATCATTACAACTTGAAGACACTTCCTACCGTAATTGTGGCGTTAACTAGGGACACACAAGTCGTTTCACCATTTTTAAACCAGTTACTATGACAAAGTCCGCTGTGAAAAAATCCGCTGCAACTCTCAACACAGTGTATTCAGCCAATGACAAACGCGCGCACAAATTGGACAGAGTTTTCATCAGTATTTACTCAACACAAAAAACAACTACAGAATTCTGTACAAAAGAAATTTTGTAACAACTACAGAACATACAGCACATAGAAACACACACACACATACTCAAACACACACAAGCACACAAACACCTTGTAGGACTAAAAACAAAACCTGAACATAAACGGAGGTTACCAATGTTATGCACCATCCTTCACTCCCATTATGAGCCCATATATTTTTATGTAAACGTGTAATTTTTTGTTTTAGCACCTGTGAATCAATCGAGTGCTACACGATACACATTTTGTGCTTGTAGCTGTTTGATACTAATACTGTCATAATTATTATGATTAATTACAGACAAATCCAGTAGCATGGGAAGAGTGCAAGCACTATTACCACCATGTGGTGGCCCCATGTACGGGAAGCGCCCAAAAGATAGAGTTTGAGAAAAACGAGCTCAGTATGTGAACCCAATGATTCGTGGAGCCCACTTTCTCTGACTAACAAAAGTTATGCCTTGTTACCAGCTCGTCGTCGTCCTGTTGATGAAGTGGTCTGCACCCAGGTATTACTGTTAGCCAGCCACGGATTCTACTACCTGCACAACCTGTTCCAAACGAAGGCCCTAGAAGCTGGGATTACGAAGCGAGACATGATGGAAAAAGAGCTGTCTGGTAAGCCAACACCAAATGACGGTGGTGGTGGAAATTGCATAAAATTGCACGTTGAGATTTGACAGAGTAAATGACACAAAAACGGCGATACAATTTCGGATATCTGAGCATATTGTTTTATCATTGCACGCCATACTTATTCCTGATGAAAACGGGAGTACTACAATATTGCCCTATGAACATATTAGCCACAAATGCCCGAGTACTCCCATACTCTGCAATAGGGCAATATGTTCACCTCGGCCAGCGTAGTATCAAAGGCGTACCAAGTGCGGTGAGTGCGACTGCGGCTTGTGGCCAAAATGTTCACTTTTCACCATAGCGTAATTTCAGTGGTTTTCAACACAAGACACGAGTTTATACACAACAGGTAGCTTGTACCTAACATACTGTGCGGTTATTGGCTAGGTTAGGTCAGGTTAAGTCAAGTTAGATTACTGAGCCTAGCCAATAACCGCACAATATGTATGGTGCTAGCTACCTGTTGTGTATAAGCTCGTGTCTTGTGTTGAAAACCACTGAAATTACGCTATGGTGAAAAGTGAACATATTGGCCACAAGCCGCAGTCGCACTCACCGCACTTGGTACGCCTTTGACACTTCACTGGCCGGAGTGAACAGATTGCCATATTTCAGAGTATGGGAGTATACAAGCGTTTGTGACTAATATGTTCATAGGGCAATATTGTACTAGATCCAATGATCCATGAAAACGACATTCGAAATTGAGGCCGACTGGAATTAGGCTAAAACGAACACGAGGTTGATTATACTGCTAATTCAGTTTGCCGTTTGAAGTTGAATTTGAAGTTGCCTTCACTCACTTTAATATTGGGTCTCCTCAGAATGAAAGTGTTCAGTGAGCCACAGAGAGGATGCGCTCATCCAAGACAACACCTTGTTGAAAGAAATTGGTGAAACAAGGCTGAAATCGCAATAAGGTTTACCAATAGGTGAACAACACGTCTTATACATGAATTACCATTAATTAACCTATTGTGCATACACACAAACACTACATAACTAACGATCGAATGTTTGAACGATTGCTCGAAACATCTTGCAGGTTTTTCCAAAAAACAATAAATGAAAAATTACCAAAATTACTAAACATATAATTACCAAAATTAAAAAATATGTCGTATCTAGATTGTGCGAGCATATATGCATGTGTGTGTGTGTGTGTGTGTGTGTGTGTGTGTGTGTGTTCTTACCTAGTTGACTCCGAAGGAATGAGCCAAAGACTCGTGACTCCCGCCTTCCAAGCATCATATTTTATTTTGAATGATTTTAAACGATATTTTGAAATTTTTGAACGCCTCTTTATATTCTTCGTTTCTCTAGACCGTTTCCGTGTGTGTGTGCGTTTGTGTTTGCACTCGAACTACAGAATCGCCGACAATTGAGGAGTTTGGCAAGGCGTTTGAACTGACGTCTAAAGATGTTGAACGTCTGAAAAATGTGTTAATGTCCCTCAAGAAAGGAGACACGAGCACGTTGGAGGAGCTGAGCAGCTTGGGCTTGGACCTGAACAGCATCGAAATCACCGTGGACATATATTTCCAGACAGGATTTTTCGACTAGCTGTTGGAGAAGGGCGGGGGCAACACCCGGCCAAGAAATGATGAGAGCTCGCTCACAACCACTCAATAACAACATATCATCCCTGAACACCGCTGGATTCGCTCCAGTCGCGTTGTTCTGTTTCATTTTCATCACCAGTCGGCCAAATACTAACCCCAGTCGTTCCATACGCATGGATCTTGTGTCTGCAAGCCCTTTCCAGCAAAACCGAAGAATGTTCGTTCACTGTCCTCGTTGGACCGTCGTCGGTAATCCATAAAAGAGTAAAGAGTAAACCCATAAAATGTATAAATTTATATATTTTTATATTTATTTGGACAAAATAGTTTGCTTAAACCGTCTCATATTTAAACCTGCCCGTCGTGCTGAATAATTCAGAACTCAGACACGAAACAATGAAAAATGACCAAACTTTTTCATCATAATGTTTCCAAAGTATATTTATAACTTAACATCACCATCTAGCATTGAACTTGGTCCCTAGGGGTAAAATGGATGCAAGAAGGTCATAGGCTAGGTTTTGTTGCATATAAACATATAAACCAGCATATAGACCCGATAATAATCAAAACGTTATTCTGTCGGGTTTGAGGAAAACTGCTCAAGAGAATTGCCAGTTTTTTATATCCACAGATTGGAAATTTTGTCTTCTACAAGATGATATATTTTTCAAATATGTAGTGTTAACATTCCAAAAGATATAACCGTTTATTCAAGACCATGTCATTTCCACCGACGACTGATAGATTTAACACATATGGTAATACATAACTGAAACTACAGCATCTGTGTTGCTTTTGGCGAACTTAGCCAGAAGCGCAACAGTGTCTGCACCTCTTATCTTTTGATTTTGAAGCTGCAAGATCGAACAATTGTTGCACAAATGTTGCACACTGGCCGTTCAATCGGATTGTTTCGTTCATTGCTGTGTTTTTCTTGTTGTACATTCTTCTCCGTGCTTTCTACGGTGTAATAATGTTTCCGCTTTGGTGATGGTCTTCCTGTGTGTGGGTTTATATATGCACTATTAGCACCTGCATAATTGGTGTCTTATGTATCTATATCTATCTATCTATAGTTGTTAGCTGTAGCACTGGGTACTAACATTTTAGCACTGTTGTGACATTGACTGATTGACATTGTTACAAGAAATAAACTAACTCACAAGCATTATTGAGATAATAAACAACAAAACACCTGTATATTGCGTACACACAGGCACACAGGAATACACGCACACTCACACATACGCTCAACAATACACCAATCTCGCACCACAACTCACTCAAGCGCACGCTCAGTTAAGCAAACGGGCAACTGATCACTCACTACGTTCTCACAATGAAACACAGCGCTTTCATAACCTTTAAGTGTACGAGTCACGTGACACCGCTTCAATCACTCGACAATGTCACAACGAACAGGCAAGAAGAGCAACACTGAATCACACACGTGCTCGCACATACACTTTGACACACACACACACACACACACACACACACACACACAGTTGGACACTTGGAGGCAGAGCCGTTGCGAGGAATTATGGGCCCCCCCCCGAAGGCAACACTTGGGGCCCCCATTGTGAATATTGAATGCATTTATTA
This sequence comes from Sacculina carcini, assembly GCA_916048095.2. Classification (NCBI taxonomy): domain Eukaryota; kingdom Metazoa; phylum Arthropoda; class Thecostraca; family Sacculinidae; genus Sacculina; species Sacculina carcini. The sequence continues at coordinate 541,892 of OU696573.1, forward strand.
GATATAATCACATAATACGTGAAGCAAAGGGGCCCCTCAACGTTCGCCCCCCCCCCGGTCGGGGGGTACGGGGGGCGGTTGCTACGGCTCTGCTTGGAGGCGACAAACTTTATTGAAACAATGAACTTTTTCACACACAAAAACGTGATTCAACAAGGCATACAAGGTGAAAGCTGCCAGATAAATCCAGCGGGATTTCGCTAAATGTTTTCGCACATATTGCAGCCAGAATGATGTGCAAGCTGTGACCGGGAGAGCACATGACACATTCACAACGTCCTACGAAAACCGTGTTGTTTATGCGCAAATATAGGACGCCGACATTTTGCGCATACACACGGCTTATACTCTATATCAGTGGTTCTCAACCTTTTTTCTCACTGATTCCCCACTTATTCTTAATGAGCCATCCCTTCATTTTCCACACAACAGCGCTGATAAATTCAATAAATCCAGTTGTTACATCAAAGTAAATGTCAAGAGGTCATTAGAAACAAAAATAAACGAATTTGAATTGATAAAAACACACATTTGTCCTGTTCTGTCCGTCCTGCTTCCCACTTGGCAACTCTTCCATTCCCTACCAGTGGGGATTTCCCAGCAGGTTAACAACCACTACTATACACCATACCCCATACTCCATACTCCATACTCTATACACCATACACCATACAGCATACAGCATACAGCATACAGCATACAGCATACAGCATACAGCATACAGCATACACCATACACCATACACCATACACCATACACCATACACCATATACACCTTACCAGCGCCGCTGCGATAATCGTACCGGAGGTGTATGTCTCTACACACGAACATACAACGAAAACAAACGAACCAGCCTCAGCGCCCTCTACAGCGGTGGTTCTAAACGTTTCTCAGTGTTCGCACCCTTGTTTCCAAATCAGCAGTCACTTCTCGCACCCCCTGGATTTTTAAATGTTATACGATAAAGAAAAATAAAAAGGATGTAATAACAAAATTTTCCCAATTCAATTTTCATTCATACAGCTAAAAGTTCCTGTAAAAACGTTTTTCTCCAGGGAAAATATAAAACATGGGAAAATCATATTTTTTCTCAATTTTTCACAGGATTCCTTGCACTCCACTTAGGAACTAGGCTCGCACCCTTGAGACTCTAAGGGGCTAAAATGGAAGCTAATATTGATGAATAATAATACCAGGCTAAAAATGATTGTTTTTTTAGATATTTTTTTTGCATTTCATACACACGCTTACTCAAACTTTTCATATACACCCGAGAAGCATATAGATACTGTAAAACGTGTGTATGAAATGCAAAAAATATCTCAAAAATACATAATCATTTTAGCCTGGTATGGAAGAGAATAATAAAATTGTTTCAATTGGTCAATTTCTAGCTTCTAAGCATGCTATAATCACACCCATACTGAAGAAGCCTAATGTTGATCCTGCCATTCCCTCCAACTATCGTCCTATATCTATGCTTACGCTTCCTTCTAAACTTCTTGAACACGCTATCCTTGAACAACTTCGTCCGATTATTACTCCGGTCCTTGATCCTTGTCAATCAGGCTTCATGTCAAATCATTCAACTGAAACTCTCCTTATTCGCCTCACTAATGACATTTTTTCCAACTTTTCCTTCGGCAAATCTGTTCTGCTAATATCATTAGATTTTTCATCTGCCTTTGATCTCGTCAATCATTCCATTCTTTGTGAAGATCTCGCCCATATTGGCCTTTCTTCCTCAGCTCTTTCTCTTGTCTCTTCCTACCTTCATAAACGTTCCTTTTCTGTCCGCTGTAATTCCCGGATGTCTGTCAATGTTCCGTTGACTTCTGGCGTCCCACAGGGTTCTCTCCTGGGACCACTCCTTTTCAACCTCTACGTCTCGTCCCTTTGTTCTGTCCTCAGAGAATACCCTATCTCCTTTCACGTCTATGCTGACGATGTACAAATTTACTTTCCCTTATCTTTACATAATTCTACTTTGGTATCTAAACTTCTTTCCCATATTTCGTCATGGGCTGCCTCCAGATACCTCCTTCTTAATCACGACAAAACTGTCTACTTAGCTTTTCATCCTCCAAGGATAACCCCTACCACTGTCTCCTTGCCTCTAGCTTCTCAAATTCGCAACCTTGGCATCACATTTGATCCGACAATATCATTTTCTCAACACTTTTCTCAACTCACTCGCTCTTGCCGCTTCATTCTGAGAAAATTGTATCCCATACGTTCTCTTTTGGACGAATCTTCGGCTGTTCTTCTCGTCAATTCTTACATTTTCACTCGCCTAGATTACTGTAACTCCTTGTTTTTTCACCTTCCCCTCAAAAGTATCCGCCATCTACAATCCATTATCAACCTTGCCTGTCGCTTCGTTCTTAAACTTCCTCCCAAAACGCCAACTTCAGCTCACCTTCACCGCCTTGGTTGGCTCACTGCTCATTTCCGAATTCGCTACAAAATTTGCTGTTTGGTGTACAAAATCCTTCACTGTCCTTCACCCCCGTCCTATCTACGCTCACTACTTCTGGTTCAAGAGAGTTCTTCACGTCGCCATCATACTCCTCTAATATGTCCCCCTGCGTTGAACCAATCCACTTGGTCTGCGAAATCATTCTTTTTTTCTGCACCCCGCATTTATAATTCACTTCCCCCTCGCCTCCTCCGAATGAAATCCTACTCATCTTTCTCCTCTGACCTGCACAAACATTTCCTTTCTTTGGCCTCAGAGTCTTCTTAAGTTTTCTTGTTTGCAATGTTATAATTGATTTATTCTTCCTATTGATATTGATTTAATCCGTTTTTCCTTTTATTTAATGATTTATCTCTTTTTTGCACATTTTAGTTACATATTCCGGACTCATAATTGCTACATGTTTGTGTTTCTGTTCTGCGCTGTATGTTTACTTCACCCAACCTGCGCAATTGACCCAATTTTCCCACTTGCTCCAGTATTATTTTGCGTGTCGCGCGCTTGTAACTATTGTGTGCGCTATATTAAATACATGTTTGTTGTTGTTGTTGTTGTTGTTGTTTCAAATTGTACAAACGCTTATCACGAAGAAGCGGTGAGGCAGATATTCTAACATTTGTGATGAAATAAGATGAATTAAAAATGCTTGATAACTCCGAAGTAGGCATATGTGATGTAATTGGAAACCACTTGTCTGTGAGCGCATGGTTTTGGTGTGCATGTGTGTGTGTGTGTATGCGTGTGTGTGCGCGCGGCTGGCCTGTCGTGTGTTTAGGTGTGTTGGTGTTGAGGAACAGTGACTGGGATTCAGTCTCAAAACAACATTTCAGTAGATGGCGTACCGAGACATTTGACTGACTTGAGGCCTGTAGTAGTTGAAAATGCTGGAGGCTCTGCAACGGAAAATGCACACATGTAAACGAGTGGTTCTGATGACATACCTCGCAGATCTACTAGAGTGAGAAGACAGCCGATTAGGTTTCAAGATTACGTTCTGGAAAGTGATGATCATTGATCTTAAGATCAAGAGGGAGTGTGATGTAATTGGAAACCACTTGTCTGTGAGCGCATTGTTTTGGTGTGCATGTGTGTGTGTGTGTGTGTGTGTTCGCGTATAACCTGGTCAATTTTGAACCGTCTTCTGGGCAATGAAGATGAATCTCCATTGCCTACCGGTAATCCCACATTTTTGGCTCAGGCTTTTGCTGACTTCTTCAAATCGAAGTTGGATCGTATAATGGATGCATTTCACACTACTAACCCGTCTATCTCTGAATTTACCCGTGGCATTGTCTCTCCTATTGCGTCATTCTCTCAGATTGACGTGTCTTGTTGTATGAAGTTGATGGCAGCATCAAATAAGCATACTTCCGATCAGGATCCTATTCGTTTTGACAAGATTGTACCTGCGCTAGTCCATCTTTTGCCATTTATCACATACCTGATAAATGCCTGTTTTCTGCATGGAAGGTTTTTGGGCGGAAAACATGCTGTAATATCACCGCTCTTGAAAAAGTCATCGCTGAATCGGGAGACACTATCTAATTATCGTCCTGTTTCCATGATACCTTGGATCTCCAAGCTGATTGAGTCCGCCATACATGAACAACTGTGTGAACATTTGGAAATAAACAATATCATCGGTCCTCATCAATCAGGTTTCCGTGAACATCATTCTACTGAAACTGCTTTGTTGTATATGTATAATTTTGCTCTTGAAAAAAAGCTTTGTCACAGCAAAGTTATGCTCGTTCTAATTGACTTTTCCTCAGCGTTTGACACTGTCAGCCATGACATCTTGTTGAATGACCTGCGGCATTGTGGAATCTCTGGATCTGCGCTTTGTCTTCTACAGGATTATCTTATGGACAGAACACAATCTGTCACAGTGAGTGGCTGTCACAGTGCTCCGTTTCCATTGCATAGCGGGGTGCCACAAGGATCGGTACTTGGCCCGCTCTTGTTCAACGTCTATGTATCCTCAATCAGTCGAGTTCTTGATGATTTTCACAATGTTGATTATCAGATATTTGCAGATGATGTGCAGCTGTTCTTCTCCTACGATGATGAAACTGAAGCTCGTCAACGTATTACATCTGTCATGAACAACATTGAGACTTGGGCTAAGTCTCGAAAATTGTGTCTAAATCCGGCTAAGACCATTTTCTTAGTTTTTTCGAATAGCCCGAACATACCTGCAAACTCTTTGTCACTCGGTGTTGATTTATCACTGTCTGCAAAAAATTTGGGTATTGTATTTGATAGCCAACTGTCATTCTCAAACCAAGTTGATGCTCTTATTAAATCTTGCAGTTATCACATTCGTCGTATTTATGCCATCAGAAGATATCTTTCCACTACCTCAACCAGGGCAATTGTTGAAAGCGTTGTAATGTCGCGAATTTACTATTGCTGTTCGCTTTATTTGAATTTACCACATAGACAACTTCGCAGAATTCAGCGTATTATAAACAAAGCGTGCAGGCTAATATTTCGACTTTCAGTTCGAGCACATATAACTGAGCATCTTATTCGACTATCATGGCTTCCGATAAAAGGTATTATTGAGTTTAGGATAGTGTGTCTTGTCTACATGGCAATGTTCTTCAAGTCGCCAGCTTATGTTAACAATTGGCTGGAGCTCAAGTCTACGACTTCACACAATCTACGTTCGGATGACAAACAGTTTCTGGCTACACCTAAATACCCTTCTCGAGACACCAGGTATTCCAGATGTTTTCGTTATGAAGCTCCTCGTCTCTTCAATAAGCTGCCGTTGTATGTGAGAAGTGCTCCCTCATTTTCTGTTTTTAAAAATAGGGCTAAAAAGCATTACCAGTGCATATGTTATGACACGTCACTGCTCGCCATTAAACACCCATATGCGCTATGATGTCTTTTATTCTAATGTTATTGTATTATTCATGTTATTAGATTTACTTGTTATCATTGTACATGCACTAATGTTTCATTCATTGAGAGTGTGATTGAGGTGCGTTTTGTCCTGTATTGAGCTTCATATGTATATGTGAGTATATGCGTGTATGATTGTATGCGGGTGTGCACTTGTATGTATGTGTGCATATGTACATGCATGCATGAGTATGTTCATGTAGGCATATAATGTGTGTGTGTGTGTGTGTGTGTGTGTGTGTGTGGCGCTTTTGAGAATTTGTGAAACTATTGTAAAGGCGCATTATAAATGTTCAATAAATGAAATGAAATGAAATGTGTGTATGTGTGTGTGTGTGCGCGCGGCTGGCCTGTCGTGTGTTTAGGTGTGTTGGTGTTGACCTTGGCGAAGGTCAAAGGCCGCCTGTGTTAGCGTAGGGAGTTGGTGTGTGGAGCGGATAGTGCGCGGTTGTGCAGGTGTGTGTGGTCGTGTAGGTGTGTGTTGAGTAGGGTTGTGTACAATCGGGTGTATTGGTTACTGCGTTTTGTGTTGATCGTGTTCATCTTCATTCTCTTGTTCTGTATTTTTCGTTACTGTCATTCATCGCTGTGCAATAAATCGCTTGTGAGAAGTGTGTGTACAATGGCAACAAGGGCGGTGAAACAACAGCATATATAATTAAAATGGTATATTTGTATATTTTTATTTTTATTATTTGTGTTGTGATCATCGTGGGTCACATGTTTCGATCGTGGTGTGTGCACTGGGATTAGTATATGCTGTAATATATTTGCGGGTTGGTGTTGTTTTTGTTCTGAGACAGGCACTCCGCCTTTTTCGTGCTTCGGCTTTTTTTCTTGTTCATTGGCATTGCTCAATTTATTTATTGGTCTGGGCGTATATCGTTACTTGCATGACGTCTGCGGTGTTGGTATAACCACAAGATGCGCAACGCACTCAATACCAGCCACACTCACTGACTGTATTTCATAATCCAACGACTTACAAACACACAGACACGCACGCATATGCACGCACAGCTAAGCGAATACACGCACATGAACTAACACACGGGTATAGACACAGAACAATACACACACACAGTGACGTACACAATACAATGAAACGCCAATCAAGCAATTCGTCTCTGTACATGTCGATATTACAGCGATTATGTGTTATTAGCTATTGCTACGCCAGAGTTGACTGAAGCACCGTTCATCAACAACGCCAGAACACCAGCATACTGGCTATGGCGCCCATATGATACGGGTGCGCAGACCATAAACAGTGGAACAAGAGGCAAACTACAAGCACAAGTTATAATGAGGTGATCGCATGGCAGGGAACAACACTCGCAATGAGAATATAGAAAATGAGAAAAGAAATTATGTAAATATATGTTGGGTCAAAGTTAGTAAGTTGATTAAAACAATAAAAGAGGAATAACTTCGTTGGGCTCCGTGGTGTAGTGGTGGTATATCTACCTTACAAGAGGGAGGTCTGTGGTTCGAATCCCGGCTAAGGAGAATTTCTTTGTCGAATTCTCTAATCAAACAGCCCTTGTCCACCCAGCGGTAAATGATGGTACCAGATATCATGTGTTGTGCCATGCATTCTGGGGAGGTGGCCCTCTCTAATACGTCGTCCGTCCTTGTGGCGTCATAGCGTGGAGAGGGTTGGTTCTGCGGTGGCAGCGAGCTGCACGGGACACACCTGTGTGTGTTCATAAGCTTCAGCTTCTTGCCGTGTAGCAGCTGTCACTTGGGCATTTTACCATTAACTGAAATAACATTGAGCAGAACTATTACAGCGCAGCAAGATGTATTCAAGAACAAAGTGCGGCACAGCGCAGAGCACTAGGAGACCCGCAGTCGGCTAAGTCTAGGCAGGCTCCAGTTTTCAACCAAGCGCTCATTTTTTGCTGTTCAGCGATTGAGCGTGTGATTCATTGCAGGCGAATGTTGTGTTGGTCGCCGCCACTGCGCCATAGATTGTCGCGGCGATCATGAACACGGCCAGCGTGCTCGTCGACCGCATTGACGCCGATGTGGCAGCTGTGGCCAACTCGCTCGACGCTCTCATTGCCCGGCTGTCGACGAGTCTGCACGAGGTATCGCTGGTGACGGCCGAGTCGTCGGCTCTGCTCGAGAACGTGGTGGTGTCCACGTGCGACGCCGTCGACTCGAACGTCAAGGTGAACATGCTCGCACATGCAACACATACTCACTCACACTCACACAATATGACAATGTAGTTTGCGTATATCAGTATCAGTGTGAAAATCAGGACAGTCTCCTGATATTTTGCTCCGTCTGCTTGTTTTTATCCGCTTTTACCTGTGTTGATTAGTGGGTCACCACGATATCACACCGCTATGCATAATATTTTAGTTTAGTCCATGGGCCATTAACCGGTGGTGCGAGCCTAGTTCCTGAGGGGTGCGACTTATCCTGTGAAAAATATAGAAAATGTATGCTCCTATGCTCTATATTTCCCCTGGAATTAAACTTTTTCTCAAAGGAACTTCAACCTGTATGAGTAAATATTGAATTAGAAAGCTATGTTATTACGTCGTTTATGTTTTTATCGTTTTCATGTAGCTATAAAAATCCAGTGGCAGCGAGAACTGACTTCTCATTTGAAAAGGGTGCGAACAATGAAGAACGTTAGGAACCCCTGGTTTAGTCTGTTATTTAATATGCCGCGAAAATAATTAGTGTCGACTTCTTTGAAAGTTGTGGATTGCGTGTTTTAGACGCTTCGACTTATGTAACCGTTTTGTATCAATACTGAATACGGGGAAAATTCTGGAGGATTTCGCGTGTGCACGATTAACTGGTTTTCGCTGGCTCGTGTCATTCATCACAACAATGTCTTGTCGGCGCAGGATATGTATCAGTTGATAGTGAAGACGGAGGAGCTGAACCGGGCGATGCTCGCGCTGCAGCCGCTCAGTAGTCAAGTGCGCGAGCTGAAGCGACTCATGGACCTGCTGGAGCGGGCCACCTAGTACCCGGTCTCCAGCTATCAAGTGATTCTTCCAACCCATAATGTGCTTGTATCAGTGATATATGAATATTGACACAGTGCGTGTGCGTTTTGTGTTCATGTTGTGTACATAGCACATTGTTTGTGCACACGTACACGCCAGCCTGAACATGATAGCTGAGACCTGTTTCTAGCACTGTTTTTGCTAGTTCTCACTTTCCTTGTTTCTGTTTTAGCGCAAGTGGAGCATATCGTTGTTTGTATGCATTGTCGGACTTGAAAGAGAACAGGAAGTGCTTGATTACTTGTTTCCTGGTGTTTGGCCCGTCGTTTTTCCCCGTGTCGTGCATGCAATGAGGGCTTGGTGTGTGAGAGAGTGAGCTGCAAGCAGGCCGCATCATGTCATTGCCGCATGCACGAGCCACGTTTCCTGGCCAAGTTTGCGTGATGGTTGCGGCATGCAGGGTTCTGTGCCGGCAGCAAGTGCTACAAGACAGCACCGCTGGTTGGTACGCCCCACTGTGTTCCCATCTACAGTAGTGACTACCGGTAGACTCAAGCGGAAGTGTTGATGAACGAACCCGGGACAGGATTCGAACCGCGAACCTCTGACACGACAGTTCAGCGCCTAACCACTGAGCTAGTCGGGAGCTGTGTTTCGGGAGTGACTGCGCCGTCCAACAGATGTGCGCTGCATTGCCCACGCATGTCACGTATCGGAGCAGCGATTTCCAGTGTTGTAATGAAATTTATATTAGATATTTCAATTGTTGAATGACCTATAAACAAATGTGTTTTGAATCATTAATCGAATGCTGAAGTTGAATATTGTTTTTCTAACAAATACATTTGACAAGAATTGTGTAAAATTATTACATCATGCGGAAAGTTTACTTTATAAAATGAAAAATTAGATTAGAAAATGTATGAAATACGCATTCAATATTTGACTTGATCAAAACGGCATTCGCTTGTAATTTGTATTTACACGACGAGTGATATTACCTGGAACAGAACAACAACAGCCAATCAAATACATAAAACCCGGTCATGTTACGACAATATGACCCACAACCTAACTAGCTAGCTGGGCAACATGCCAATATTTAATAGGTGGTGAATAAATCTTGAAACATATAATATGCAGCCTCACGGCCCCGGCTGGAACACCGCAGGTCCGGCCGCCACACAGGTTATCGCAGTCACGGCCAGCACAGAAAACTGGGTGCTTACGTATTATCGGGAGGACCGGTTAGGTTAGGTTAGGTTACCTAACCTAACCTAGGTTAGGTTACCATTATTTTAGAATGTGTTTATTACTAATCAGAATTTTACCTAACCTAACCTAACCGGTCCTCCCGATAATACGTAAGGACCGAAAACTGTACGGCTGCGCGCACACGAAACCCGCCTTGCGGCAATTGGGCTATCACTTTAAGATAACGAACCCATCCGTTTCACCTCGCCAGGGAATCGAACCCTGGACCTCTCGTGCACAGAGCGTGCGTTTTAGCCACTCGGCTACGAGGCGGACTCTTGAAACAACCGTATATAATATAGACAAAAAACGCCGAACAATGAATAAGCAACGCGAACGGGCGAAGGAACGAACGCGAACGGGCGAAGGAACGAACACGAGCGAGTGCCGCCATGTCGCCTGGTGCGACCTTCACAGAGCCGTTGTGACGGCCCAAGATGCGACATGGCCCAAGATGCGACATCGACGCTTGCGACGCGTTTAAGGCATTCAATGCCTTCACGGAATATTTATTCCTTCACTGAAACTTGTAGTGTCTGTTATTATCTGTTATGAAATTGCATTTGTTGTTTGAATAGTTTCTTGCTGTCATATTCTGAGTTCACATTGATTTAATAAGTCTTATTGGGGCCTTTGTTTACTTAAGTGCTTATTCTCGTGTGTTGTTTTCGTTGCAGTGGAAGTTGTAAGGACCAATTCCATTGTTTGTTGTGTTTTGTTGTGGGAATCGTATCTGTTCAGGAAAATAGCTGCAGACATTGAGCTATTATCCAAGTGATATTTGTATTTGTGTACTTTTTAGGAACCTTGCATTACTGTGTTTGTGGTGTAGTCGTATTGTAGGCCCCAAACATGAGTTTCTTGGGGATTTCGTTCTGAACGTCTTTTCCACATGTGTTCATTGCATGCTCCATCTGTTTTCGTTTTCCTCCGTTTCATCTCTTATGTTGTCAGCCCTGTATTTCTTACTATTTTTACGAGTTTTGTTTGGCAATTGAACCGAATAAAATCGTTGAGCCTTGGACGAATCATCTTGGTCTTCGAAGTATTTTTCTTTCTTTGCTCCCCGACTGTATAACTCGCTTCCTCGTACTGTTCTATCAGCCACTTGCTATTCCTCATTTCGCTCGGCACTCTTTAGATACTTATTTGAATTATCATTTGATTCCACTTCTCTCACCCTTACTTCCTATGCTTCAATCTTATTTCTTACGCCTGCTCTTACCTTTTCATCTACTTGCTATTTGTGATATTTCAATTAAGTCTTGTTCCCTTTCGTCAGCTACTCTTGTGATTGCTCGTGTTTTGTGTTTATCTTTGAATATTTTGGCTTATCTTGCTGTTTAACGCGCGTGTGTTTTTGACATGCGCTATACCAAATAAATGTTGTTGTTGATCGGTGGTTTGTTTTACTACGCGTGAGTATGTGCATATTTAGGAAAAACGCTTCAAGGCCCATTTTTCGATTGGTGACTGTACCAATCGAAGCTACCTACACACGTTTAAAATGTGTGTAGGTGTACACGCGCATTCACATAGGAGTCATTTGTAGTGAACCACAGGCTTGGTTCATCCTTAGATTCTTCTGCAATTTTTAGTTCATTGTTGACTGCCGAAGTGTCTCATGAGTGACTGTTTTCTGACAATGCATGACTGATTCACAGCTCGCCTTACAATCAAAGCATCACTATTTCTTACTAAATCAAATCTTGTTCTGCCACGGGGCTAGCAGAGTGGAATGCAGATGTCCATGTCCACAATGACTACAGGTCCCCCTTCACTATGGAAAGTATTATCCGCTCAGAGGCGGGGTCTCATAGCTGCCACGCTGCTCGCTGTGACCTGCTTCTCATGGACGGAATTCGAGCATAGACACACACACACACACATTGTGTTCAACATGAATCTGAGTAGAATAAGATTGGTTGATGCTGAACAAGTGTTATACTAACCATGCAGTTTGAACTTGGACGCCCACTGGAGAATCTGATGTTTGATTATTGAAGAGGGCAGCGATGTTTGTAAATATACTCTCACATCCCCCAGAGTAGTGATTTTAAATTAAAGGAACTCCAATAGTTTTTAGTGTGCGTAGCCTACTTTATCCACATATTGACCATATATAGATTGTTGACCATACGCATTTAAACACATCAGTAGAGAAGGCTATGTTCGCGTGTAATTTTGCGGGGGCAAAGCCTCACGGTCCCGGCTGGCACACCGCAGGTCCGGCCGCCACACGGGTTTTCGCAGTTACGGCCAGCACAGAAATACTTTCTCGGCACTCGTATCAACCACGTCACCGTTTGACCAACATGAAGCCCACCACCAGGGAAAACAGTTTAACTCGTGTACTAACCAACAAAGCAACAAGACCAATCAAGCAATAATATATTTCGTTCAGCGCATATAACCACATATGCGAGCAAAAATAATCAACGGCAAGAATAAATAGAATGAATCCAATGTAGCAAACACGTATACACACACAATATACAGAAACATCAATCAGTTCAGTGTATTTGTTATAGCGCCTGTCATACACGGGCGCGCAGCAGCTAAACAGTATGTACAAGCGGACAAAGCTAAACAGTTATTACAGAAACAATAAAAAGAACACATGAATGAATAAATATAACACGATCAACACCAGAACAAGCACACAAGAGAAAGCTAAAAGATTGCCGAAAACAACAGGCAGCAGAATATAAACGTGCGCTCATCAGTTTAACCAATCAATCACCTGCGGTATTAACAAACCAAACAGCTATCAAAACCATTCCCACAACAAAACACAACAAACAATGGAATTGGTCCAAACAACTTACAGTGCAACGAAAATATGACACCAGAATGAGCATTTAAGTAAATAAAGGACCCAATAAGACGTATTAAATCAATGCGAACTCAGAATATGACAGCAAGAGACTATTCAAACAACAAATGCAATTTCATAACAGACCCTACAAGTTTCAGTGAAGGAATATATATTCAGTGAAGGCATTGAATGCCTTAAACGCGTCGTAAGCGTCGCTGTCGCATCTTGGGCCATGTTTTTTTTTTTTTTTTTTTTTTTTTTTTTTTTTTTTTTTTTTTTTTTTTTTTTTTTTTTTTTTTTTTTTCGCGGTTCGTGCTGTTCGTGTTCTGTTCTAGGTTATAAGGGTTTTGCGAGACTCAATTGTTTGTTGGTGTCCAAAATTGTGATTAGAGTTGAAAGGAGTCAATTAGATTATATTAGAAAGGGAGATCGGGTAAAAGAAGGGGGCGATGGAGAAAGGGCGGGCATTGAGAACGAAAGAATGCAAAGAGTGTGGATTTTTTGGGAAGTTGAACGGGGAAGAGGTATGCAGGAGTTGTGAAGAGGAAAGAAGAGGGGAGAAATGTGGGAAGTGTGAGAAGAAAGTGAAGGACAATGAGCGGGCGGTGGTGTGCGATTTATGCGAATTATGGATTCACACGGAGTGTGAAAAGATGGGTGTAATAAACACACACAAGAGACAACGAGCACCAACTGTGTATTCAACGCCCTGTCCATCCTGGTTACATAATCCCACGCTAGGGGGCACTACAAGTATGGACTAAGACACAGGACCATATTACCACACTCCTCTCCAAGATTACACACACTATCTATTGTAAGATAAACAATGAAATTGTTGGATCATACGTAGAGAAGAAATAATACTTTACAACAACAATCGCGGTTAATAGTTGAATCACTTATATATAACATGTGAACATAAAACTGAAATGTTACACCGCATCAGTGACGTAGTCATCTAGGTAAGCTGGTCGGCGACGTTCACGTTGGCTGCGCCGCGGACCAGCCGGGTGCACATCTGGCGGAGGTGACGGTGTATGGTAGAAATCTGCGCTGGCTTCGTTTGCGCCGCCGGCACAGTCAGCGTTTCCGTCGGCTTCGTCGGCTTCGTCGTGTCCGTTGTCCGGAGTATGTTCAGATTTCGATGTCTGGTTCGCGGTAGTAACCGGCATCAGATGGCGGCGGTTACGCCACCAAATTCGACCGCTCGGAAGACGGATCGCATAAGCACGATGACGACCCACAGCAGACACATCACCAACCCTATCCCATCTCCCGATGGACCGATTCTGTAGGTATACCCTCTGTCCAAGCCGTAGTGGTGCTAATGCTCGGGATCTTTGGTTGTATGTGGTGATAACGCGCTCTCTAGTACTGACAGCACGCCTATCACATTCGTCTGCTTTTTCTTGCCATTCCGGAGCAAATGACCGATGATGAGCTGGCAATGCACTGCGCAGTGGATGGCCGTATACGATTTGTGCAGGTGAACGTCCGCCGACTCCTGGGGCGTTTCTCAGTTCGAGTAGTCCACGAGCAAATTCGTCTGTGTTCATGTCGCCATGGTCTGTGCATTTCTGTATGAGCCGTTTTGCTCTCTTCACTGCAGATTCAGCATGACCATTAGCCTGTGGATAATGAGGGCTGGTGATGTTGTGGCGTACCCCCCATCGCCTCAGGAAGTCTCTGGTTCGATGAGCTACAAACTGAGGTCCTCCATCGCTGCGCATATACTCAGGAACGCCGGTATACGTGAAAATCTCGCGAAGACAATGAATCAATGACCTTGAGTCGCTCTTCGTCGATGCTTTTGAGCCGTAAATCACTGGCCAGTTAGATAAACGATCGACATATACCATAAACATCCTGCCTGCATGTTCGAAATAATCAACAGACACATACTGGAAGATTCGTGACGGTTGCTCAGCTTCGATGTACTGTTCTCGTTGTATGCTGTTGGAATATTTTCGACACATTTCGCATGCGGCAGTGATATTCTTGATGTCATTATTGATGCCGGGCCAATAGACCGTTTGTCTCGCTCTCAATGTGGTTTTCGTTACGCCCAGGTGGCCATCATGAAGACGCTGCAGCGTTTCACGCCGTAAAGCTCTCGGGATTATAAGTCGTCGGCCTAACAAAATCAGATCGTCATCCACAGCCATATCGTGCCGAACACACCAAAATGGCTGCAGGGAAGAAGAAACACGACGTTTATCATTCGGAAACCCACTTGTAATTGTATTTTTCAGCATGCAGTATTCTGGATCGTTTCTCGCGGCATCTCTAATGTTTTCCAATTCATGATCATTGATCGAAAGAACATTTGCAGAAAGCTGGACGGATTGAATGTGAGCTTCGGCTATATCGCCTTCTTCTGGTTCAGCTGGGGCGCTAGGAGCTCGTGAAAGAGCGTCTGCTATGGAGTTCACGGATCCTGCTTTCCACTTCGCCGTAAAGGTTAAATGAGTGATCTTCTCACGGAGTCTTTGAATGCGTGGATTAGAAATATCAGCTAGGCCCTTCGAATTAAGTATCGGCACTAGAGCTTTGTGATCGGTGACAACGATGAAATTACTCAACCCGGCTACAAAGCAATTACACTTACGACATGCCCAAACTACAGCGAGCATTTCTAGTTCGCATACTGCGTAGCGTTCCTCTGTCTCTGTCAAAAACCTTGATCCACACTGGATAAGGCGCCAGGAGCCGTCGCTGTCTTGTTGTCTAAGGACGAATCCCAGACCTTTCAGCTTCGCCGCGTCAACTTCCAGCATGGTATCACGTGAAGGGTCAAAAAAATCCAAAATAGGCGGTGACATCAGAGAGTTCTTAACTTCGTTGAACGCTGTGTCGTGCGTGGATGTCCACATCCATTTATTATTGCGCTTCAGAAGATCTCGCAAAGGTCTGGACTTTTCGGCAATCTGAGTGGAGAAGTAACCGAGTTGGTTAACCAGCCCGAGGAATGATCTAAGGCCTGTGATATCTTTTGGACATGGAAATCTCTCTATTGCACTCGTCTTCCCTGATTCTACCGTGTAGCCTTTCTCACTCACAGTAAAGCCGCAGAAATTTGTTTCGTTTTTACCGAATGCGAATTTTTCCTTGTTCAGAGTGATTTCTTGGACTGCACATAAAAACTCGTCGAATGATTCGCCGTCCTGTTGATTGCGAGAAAAGAATTCCCTGCGGTCTACAATCACGTTTCTAGTATCTCGAATGTGCTCTCTTATTTTCGAAATGCAATCGTCAAGTGTGTCATCCTCTTGGAAAATGATATTGAACCTTGAAATTCGCACCCAATCCTCATCCAGCATTGACAAAAGAATAGCTTGTTGCTCTTTCGGGGATAACAAGTTGATATTAGATAAAGTCACGTAACCTGCTACTTTATGCCTCCATGATTCGAATTCACGCAACGATGCTCCGCTATGCAATATAGGAACCGGAATATTGGATGAAGGCAATTTCGGTGTGGTACGTGACTCATCGACTGTATGTTGAGACGAATTTCTTGTTTCGGTTCTCATCATTTGCTCCATTAAACTCGTCATTATTTGAGTTTGACGGGCTTCTCGTTCAGAACTCGCTTGCATTTGCATTGAAACTACCTCAAGTAGTTTTTCAATCTGTTTTTCCATTGTTAGTCCAATTTCGGAATGACAATATTCACTAAGTCAGTATTTACACCTCCAGATTGTCTTTAACTGAAAGGGAAATTTCTAACACTGACCTTCACATCCTGTCGGCTGCGCCATGTAATAAACACACACAAGAGACAACGAGCACCAACTGTGTATTCAACGCCCTGTCCATCCTGGTTACATAATCCCACGCTAGGGGGCACTACAAGTATGGACTAAGACACAGGACCATATTACCACAATGGGAAAACATGTATATGAGGAACTGAGAAAGAGCGAGCAAGTCTGGTTCTGTTCAAAATGCAAGGAGACCATTAATGAGGATATGAAAGAAGCAAGAAAGGTGAAAAGAGACAACGAGGAAATGAAGGTTGAGCTGAAAAAAGTGAAGGAACAAAATGAGGGGGTGATGAGAAGGATCGAAAAATATGAAGACGATAGGGAAGGGAAGATCAGTGAAAGGCGGCAAAGATATGGCAAGGAAATAGAGGAGAATGGAGGCGAATTGGAAGAAATAAAAAGACAGCTGAAAGATGTACAAGAAATGGTAATGGGGATAGAAGAGAAATGGAAAAAACGAGAGGAGGAAATGCGAGACGAAATAACAACTAGAGTAGTGGAAATAATGGAAGAAAGAGACGAAAAGGCGAAAAGAAGGAATAATCTAGTCCTCTACAACTTGCAAGAGACTAAGGAAACAGAAGGGGAAATGCAGAAGGAACAGGATCGGATGGCATGTATGAAGATATTCAAGGAAGAACTAAATGTGGATGTGGACGAGATAGAGGATGTAGTGAGACTGGGAAGAAATGAGGAGCGTGGAGGAAAACCCAGGACACTGTTAGTGAAGATGAGAAATGCGGGAATCAAATGGGAGATAATAAAGCGAGCAAAACTACTGAAAGACGCAAAAGAGGAGGAGTACAGAAAGGTGTTTGTGTCACCAGATATGACTTACAAGGAAAGACAAGCTGAGAAAGAAGTGAGAGAGAAGCTGAGGGAAAAGAGGGAAAATAATGAACAAGGATGGTTTATAAAGAAAGGGCAGTTGATGAGGAAGGATTTTCGGTAAGGCGGAGTAGAGACAGAGACAACAACCAGAGGAAGAACGAAGTAAACATCAAATGTGTAAATATTCAAGGGTTAACAAATGTAAAGATAGGAGAGGTGGAACAGGTAATAGATAAGTACACAATAATGTGCCTAACTGAAACACAATTGAAAAGGGATCAAATAAAAATTTCGGAAGACATCAAAAGGATAGGTAGTATGAGAGAAAACGGAGAAAAAAAGGGGGGAGGACTAATGATATTATGGAGAAAAGATGGGGAAATTTCAGTGGAACAAATAGAAACACGAGAAAGGGATATAATTTACGGTAAATGTGCATTCGGGGGATTTAGCTTTCTGATTGTTGCCGTATATTTTCCATGCGGAAACACGGACGAGAGTAAGCGGGAGGACATTAAAAAGGAAATAGAGGAAGAAATAGAAAGAAATAATGAAAATGCTTTACTAATAATAGGAGATTTTAACGGGCACATTGGCTCTATAGGGGAGCAAAAAGAGGATAAAGGAGGGGCTATCATTAACGAGTGGATAGACAAATACAATCTTATCTTGTTAAATGGGGATACAAGATGTCAGGGGGTGTACACGTGGCAAGGGAGAGGATCAAGAAGTGTAATAGATTTTGCATTGGCAAACAGAAAGCTGTACGAAAGGTTCAACAGAATGATAATAGATGATGAAAGAGAAACATTAGACATTTCTGATCATAACCTTTTAGAGGTGGTGCTCACAGGGAAGGAGGCAGATGGGAGATGCACAAAAGTTGAGACGATTGAGTACTACCGAAGGGACGAGGCATCATTGAAAGTGTACGTGGACGAAGTTGGGGAAAAATGTCAGAGGGTTAAAGAAATGGACATAACCAGATTAGAAAGAGCAATGATAGAATCAGCCGACAAAGTGCTGAAACGGACATACAAGAAGAGGGTGAGAGGGGACACGATGGAACCAGTTTGGATGAATGAGGACATAAAGAAGGCAATAAAACTAAGAAAATGGATAAACAGGAGACGGAGGAATGCTGGAGACGAAAAGACAAAACAAAGGTTAGACGAAGAATATCAGAAACAGAAGAGAATAGTGCAATACCAAATCAAAGAGGAGATTTCACGGCACGAGGAAAAGATTACCAATGAAATAAGAAGTGGAAGAAATCAGAGTAAAAAATTATGGGAGAATATTAATAAGCTGAGAAGACAGGGTACGAAAAGGAATGAGGAAGTACGAGTATTCAAGGAGGGAGTGAGGCTGAGTCAGGAGGACACAATAATAGAGATTGAGGAGTTCTGGAAGAAAATCTACCAGAGAGACAATACTAGATTAGAAAAGGTGTGGAACGAAGAGAGACGACTGGAATATGAAATGAAGCTGGGAGAGGAAGGAACAGGGGTAATAACAACGAATGAGGGAGACAGATTACCCGGAGTGCTTAGAGAGCATCTGGATATGTGCGGGAAAATGGATTTGGAATGTAAGAAAATGAATGGGGACGAAATATCAATAGAGGAAATAAAAGATAGTTTGAAGAGTATAAAGAAGGGGAAAGCTGCGGGGCCAAATAGATTAAAGCCGGAGTTGTATAAGATTTTTCTGGAGAAGGATTCATGCATGGTAGCTCTAAGGGATAGTCTGAACCGAATAATGGAAAAGGGAGAAATTCCGGACGAATGGAAAGTGTCAAAAACGATTATGGTACCGAAAGTAAGCAGGCCGCAAGCGAAAGATTTAAGACCAATAACATTAACAGATGTTTCTTATAAGATATTCATGCGAATTATTAGTGAGAGGATAAATAACCACATGAGAAGAAATGAGGCTGAGAAGGACGAGCAGACGGGATTCACAAAGGGCAAAAGAATAGAAGATAATATATTTGTACTGCAATATTGCATAAGGAAGTCATACTGTGGCGTACACACTTATTCACACACACATGTTTCTTTTGTATTGATTGTCGTTGTATTATTTTAGTTTATGCGTTGCATGTTTATGTTGTGCGTGTGTTTGCGTTATATTCGTTGCGTGTTTGTTTCATTACATAAATTCATTTCATTGTATAAATTTACACACTTCGCAATATGATTGTATGTATGTTCGCACCGTGCACACCACCGGATGTGATATTTTCGTCACCTATTTGCGCCGTGTGTTTACGTCGCCGTCTGGCTATGTCATCGCCGTCTGGCTATGTCGTGTTTGTGTCGCGCTGTATATCCGCGCCGCCTGTGTGCTTGTGTCTGTCTGTCTGAGCCGCCTGTGTGCGCTGCCCATTCTCCACGCAAGCCGGCGGAAGTACTACTGTGTGTTCACACCACCCACGACGATCGTAGTCCCGCTATTTCCCGCGACAATTCACACGACTGTTTGCTCAGACGTCGCACGGCACCTTCCAGACGGTCACGTGACCGGTGTCCTACTTGGAGTGAAGGTATTCCGGCCGGTGCTACAGGTGTTGGACAAGTCAGTCGAGAATAGTGCGTGCTGTCACACAGTGCTAGAGTGTTCGCTCGCTTCATTGTGCTCCCGCGACTTATTCGTGCTCCCCGCGTATGCGTGTCAAGCCGCTGCGGGTACACTAGCATCTTCAGTCGAGTATAAGGCGTGCTGACACACAGTGCTAGGGTTGTTCGCTCGCTTCATTGTGCTCCCGCTACTTACTCGTGCTCCCCGCGTATGCGTGTCAAGCCGCTGCGGGTACACTAGCATCTTCAGTCGAGTATAAGGCGTGCTGACACACAGTGCTAGGGTTGTTCGCTCGCTTCATTGTGCTCCCGCTACTTACTCGTGCTCCCCGCGTATGCGTGTCAAGCCGCTGCGGGTACACTAGCATCTTCAGTCGAGTATAAGGCGTGCTGACACACAGTGCTAGGGTTGTTCGCTCGCTTCATTGTGCTCCCGCTACTTACTCGTGCTCCCCGCGTATGCGTGTCAAGCCGCTGCGGGTTTTACAGGTACACTTGCATCTGACATCATGAATCTCGATCTGCGATCTCGATCTTGGTCTTGATTTTTGCGTGTCCAGCCGCTATAGCTGAATTAGCCTGGAGATGGACAGTAAGTCTAAATCTTCAAAGAAGTGATCAGCAACACTCGCAGCAACGCAGCAACACGCGCAACAACGTAGCAACATGCTCAGCAACACGCGCAACAACGTAGCAACATGCTCAGCAACACGCGCAACAACGTAGCAACATGCTCAGCAACACGCGCAACAACGTAGCAACATGCTCAGCAACACGCGCAGCATCGCAACATCACTCGCAACAACTTCCCGGTGCGCCAACATCATCACAACAATTATCCGGTGACACAGCAACACCACAACACATTCATTCTCGATCAGGCCGACGCATCAGGCCACCTGTTCGCTTCTCGCCCTGATCTGAGGAGGGGGCTCCTGTGGCGTACACACTTATTCACACACACATGTTTCTTTTGTATTGATTGTCGTTGTATTATTTTAGTTTATGCGTTGCATGTTTATGTTGTGCGTGTGTTTGCGTTATATTCGTTGCGTGTTTGTTTCATTACATAAATTCATTTCATTGTATAAATTTACACACTTCGCAATATGATTGTATGTATGTTCGCACCGTGCACACCACCGGATGTGATATTTTCGTCACCTATTTGCGCCGTGTGTTTACGTCGCCGTCTGGCTATGTCATCGCCGTCTGGCTATGTCGTGTTTGTGTCGCGCTGTATATCCGCGCCGCCTGTGTGCTTGTGTCTGTCTGTCTGAGCCGCCTGTGTGCGCTGCCCATTCTCCACGCAAGCCGGCGGAAGTACTACTGTGTGTTCACACCACCCACGACGATCGTAGTCCCGCTATTTCCCGCGACAATTCACACGACTGTTTGCTCAGACGTCGCACGGCACCTTCCAGACGGTCACGTGACCGGTGTCCTACTTGGAGTGAAGGTATTCCGGCCGGTGCTACAGGTGTTGGACAAGTCAGTCGAGAATAGGGCGTGCTGTCACACAGTGCTAGAGTGTTCGCTCGCTTCATTGTGCTCCCGCGACTTATTCGTGCTCCCCGTGTATTCGTGTTCAGCCGCTGCGGGTATCGTATCTTATTGTATTGTTTCGTTATTGTAATTATGTATTAATGTTATGTAAATGTGTGAATGTAATATATAGCTGATTTACTAATTGTTTTCTATGCATGTTTAACCGTACTTAACAAGTGTAGTTAACAATACCAAAGGCGAAAAGAGTTATATGTAGCGTCAATAGACTTTAAAAAGGCATATGACAGTGTGAGGAGGGAAAAATTATTAGAGGCAATGATGAAATATAAAATAAAGAGTAAAATAATAGAATGCGTGAAACGAATATACGAGAATGACAGAACATTGATAGGAACGGGGAAAAGCGAGGATATAGAGGTAGAAGTGAGGAACGGAATAAAACAAGGGTGCACATGCTCAACAACATTATTCAAACTGGTGACGTACATGATTTTAAGCGTACTCGAAAACAATGGCTGTGGATACGAGGATAAAGAGGTAAAAATTAATACATTATTTTTCGCAGATGATGGATTACAGATGTCAACAAATAAAGAACAAGCAAGCTTAAATATTAGGAATCTGATCAAAGTAAGTGCGGAATTCGGATTGGAAATAAACAAAGGAAAAAGTTGGTTCATAGTTTTCAACACAAGGGAGGATATGAAAGAAATAGAAGGTATACAGTTGACCAATAGCATCAAATACTTGGGGGTGACAGTTTGTAATAAGAAAGATTGTTTTCAGGAGTACAGAGAACAGATTATAACAAAGGCGAGGAAGATGGCGAATTTGACATACAGTGTAATTATGAGGAGCTGCAATAAAGTAATGATAGGCAAGACTTATTGGAAAGCTATAGTATTACCGTGTCTGCTGTATGGAACAAGTGTAGTGGAATTTAACAGGAATGAAATACAAAAACTGCAAAGCATAGAAAATAGTGTGTACAGAGTGATTTTGGGAGGCAGCCGATATACAGCACAGGAAGGTTTGAGGGGAGAAATAGGCGCAGCATCGTTTGAAGCAAGAATGGCAAGGAACAAGTTCAGCTATATAAACAGCACGCTGAAAGGAGGAAGAAATGATCTAGTTGAGAAGCTGATGAGGAATGGAAAAGAAGACAGGGAAGACATATGGAGTAGACATGTGGGGAAAATTATGGAAGACACCGGAATAACCTGGAAAACATTAGAAAATGCAACAAGATCGGAAGTGAATAGGATGGTGAAGACATGGGATACGAGGAAATGGAAGGAAGGAATGTTGGAAAAGTCAACCTTGGGAATATATAGGAAATATAGAGACGAAATAGGAAAGGTAGACTACATGTATGATAATAAACCGGCATCAGAAATTTTTTTTAGGGCTCGAACAAATTGTATGCAACTAAACAATAGGGTGTGGACAGAAGAAAACAAATGCCCGATGTGCGAAAATGAAAATGAAAATTTAGAGCATTTTATGTTGAAGTGTGAGGGATATGCAGATCTGAGGAAAAAGGTAGGGGCGTTGAGCGGACAGGGAGAGACAGCTGAAGAAGCCATAGGAAGAGCATTGTTTATGTTTGAAAACAAGGAAGAAATGGAAAAGGTGAAAGAGGGGTTGTATGGTTTTTGGAAAAGGAGGAAGAAAAGGGAGAATGGAATAAAAACAGAATAGAAACACGGAACGGACGAACAGGACGAACATATTGCTATTAAGTGATACAAATATGAGCGAAGAGGGGCCGTTGCAAAGGCTAACCCTCAACTTTTCATCTGATCTGATCTGATGTCGCATCTTGGGCCGTCACACCGTAGCAACCGCCCCCCGTACCCCCCCGGCCGGGGGGGGCCGAATGTTGAGGGGCCCCTTTGCTTCACGTATTATGTGATTATATCTAATAAATGCATTCAATATTCACAATGGGGCCCCAAGTGTTGCCTTCGGGGGGGGGGGGGGGCATAATTCCTCGCAACGGCTCTGGACCTTCATCACCGTAAAATTGTCATTGTGTTCGCTAGAGGCGCTCCCCGGTGACCCTGACTGATATCTCACACAATTAAAATAATTGTTTCATTGATAATGCATTATTTGTATCAGACTTCGTTTGGTATACGTATTTTTGTGTGCAATAAATACCGTATACTGAAGTGACCACCTCTAAAATATAAAGTACAATTGCAGCCTGGAGGCGAAATTGGAGTATTGTTGTGCAGTTGTGAGGCTTTGTTTGTGTGAACTTTCATTCAGGACTCATTTAGGTATATTACCATATTGAGTATATTTTGTATTTTGATTTTGATTTTATACTTTGATTCTGCTAAATGTATTTCCACATTCTTATTATTTGTTTTTAGCTTCAAAATATACTCGATTTATCCAGAGTCTAGTACGAATAAAGAGGTTTGATATTTTGTTTCACTGTAATACTTGTTCTTTGCACATTTTGCATGTCTATTGTATTCATTGCATGTTAATTTTGCACATATGCAAATTCGTGTGCATCTATGTATACGTATGGGCGTATTGATGTCAGCATACTGATGTCTGGATACGCCTTCCTTCTTGTTCGCATTCCTATCAACATTCACGTAAACCCCGCAGGTTCACTGCCTTTACTTGGATTGCATATAAAATTTGTTGTCTTGCCCATAAAACTCTTCACTCTCCTGCTCTAGTTCAGTATGTTTGCTTGATTTAACTATCAATTCGTCTCAAGCTAGCCGTCTGTCCAATCCTCTTGACTTTCATCAAGCGTTCAGCGGATATACTTGATCTAATATAGCCTACTGTAGTCTGGCGATACGTTTCTTATCGAACCTTCGTTTCATCTACATTGCTTCTGTCTCCTGCTGTTTTCTGTGTGGTATTGACCACGTATATGCTTGCATGTTTATGTCCATAACAAACCAGTGCGCACTGTTGTCGCTGTATGTGTGTTTGTGTATGTGTGTGTGTTTGTTTTCTCATTCTATGATCTGTCTGTGTATTGTTGGGCTTTCTGTTTTTTTCTGACTGTTGTGGTGTGTTTTCTATGTGTGTTAATCCGAATCTATGTCTATGTGTGTCTGTGGTGTTGAGTTGTGTTATTCATATCTGTGTGTCTATTGTATGATGTTTCTTGCCTATCTGAGTGTATGTGCCTGATTGTCTGCTGTGTTGTCTTCAGTGCTGTCTGTCTGATATGCTATCATCCTCAATAGGTATGTGTGTGCGTGTGCTTTTTCTTTTATGTATTGAAGTGTGATTTTCAGTGTATGTGCACTCGTCTGTCTTGTTTTTGTCTGTGTGTGTATGTGTGTTGGTTTGTGTGATTGTGAATGTGTATGTCCTTTGCTTGAGTGTGTGTGTGTGTGTGTGCAGCGCCTTAGAGACCCTCTAGGTGTAGGGCGCTATAGAAATTTTTCTATAATGTAATGTAATGTAATGCTTGTGTGTGTGTGTGTGTGTGTGTGTGTGTGTGTGTGTGTGTGTGTGTGTGTGTGTGTGTGTGTGTGTGTGTGTGTGTGTGTGTGTGTGTGTGTGTGTGTGTGTGTGTGTGTGTGTGTGTGTGTGTGTGTGTGTGTGTGTGTGTGTGTGTGTGTGTGTGTGTGTGTGTGTGTGTGTGTGTGTGTGTGTGTGTGTGTGTGTGTGTGTGTGTGTGTGTGTGTGTGTGTGTGTGTGTGTGTGTGTGTGTGTGTGTGTGTGTGTGTGTGTGTGTGTGTGTGTGTGTGTGTGTGTGTGTGTGTGTGTGTGTGTGTGTGTGTGTGTGTGGCTGGCGACCAGTATGCCGGGCAACTGTGCGCGCTGCTCCAAGGTGGTCTACTTCGCCGAGGAGAAGAAGGCACTCGACAAGTCATGGCACAAAATGTGCTTCAAATGCGGTGAGATCACGTGTGTACCAAGTGTTGACGACACGTCGCTGCTCATGTCCTGGTGGGCATGTGTAATTAGCTGAATTCTTCGAGCTCAAGCTGTAGAGCTGGTTAAGCTTCAGCAGTCTGAAACTAGTTCAAGGTTGTGCGCGTTGTGTCACAATCAACAACACTAAGCTCATTACACTGCACACTGTGCGCAGTCCAGTTGACAACAGGCTGACATGTGTGTGTGTGTGTGTGTGTGTGTGTGGAGCAGCATCGTGCGGTAAGCTGCTAGACTCGACCAACGTGACGCAGCGAGAAGATGAGATTTTCTGCCGTACCTGCTACGGCCGGCAGTTTGGTCCCAAAGGCTACGGATTCGGAGGAGGTTCGGCCGGCGTGCTCAGCATGGACGACGGCTGCAAGTACAAGGTGCAACTGATTACACTGTCCTGTACACACACTGACACACACACACACACCCACACCCACAAACACTGACACACACACACACACACACACACACACACACACACACACACACACACACACACACACACACACACTGAGACACACACACTAACACAAACACTGAAACACACAATGACACACACTGAGACACACAGACACACACTGAGACACACACACACACACACACACACAAAAACTGACACACACACACACAATGACACACACACTAACACAAACACAGCCACAAACACAAACACTGACACAAACACTAACACACACTAACACAAACACAGCCACAAACACAAACACTGACACAAACACTAACACACACTAACACAAACACAGCCACAAACACAAACACTGACACACACAATGACACACACTGAGACACACACACACACAAACAAACAAACACTGACACACGTATTGAGGTGATATTGTTCATTCTTAACGTTTGAATCCATATTGTATTGTGTCTATGTTATTATGTTGTGTCGTACTCCATAGTCGTCCCTGCGGTCAGGGGATAAGAATACTGCCGCCGTACTGCTGCGTGTCGTGTAAGAGGCGACTAAAAGCCAACCCTCTGCTTCTTCCCTCCCTTTACTGCCATGTCCGAGGGAGGGAACGATAATTCAACAGAATTGGCACCCCCTTAGATGCAGCAGCTGTCTTCTTTCATATCCCCTCTACCCGAATTAAATGAAAATTCTACAGTCTACTTGAGCAATGTATTTTAACTGTGTGTCTGAGTCTGAAGTCGACTGTAGTTGGAACAGTTTGTTATTCAATGCTCAATTGTAATATACATATAGATAGGAAAGTGTTTGGCAAAGTAACATCGTTCTGAACTGAACTCAACATAAACACCACAACCTCATTTCTGTCTGTGCATTGAGTGAATCTGATTTGTGTGTGTGTGTGTATGTGTGTGTGTGTGTGTGTGTGTGTGTGTGTGTGTGTGTTAGGATGGTCCTCCCACGTGCAACGTATCGCACGTGGCGCAGGCATACGTGGCACCAAAAGTCAACTCCGGCGCACACGCGGCGTTTGCCTCGCGCAAGTTCGGCTCGGCCGATCTTTGTAATCGCTGCGGTGAGTGAGCATGTAGTGAGCATATGTAGTGAGCATATGTAGTGAGCACTTGTAGTGAGCATTTGTAGTGAGCATTTAGTGAGCATATGTAGTGAGCATATGTGCCGTACTTTTTTCTCAGTGTATATCTGGTGTTGTGTGTCAGTGTGTCAGTGTGTGTGTGTCAGTGTGTCAGTCAGCATTTTGTCTTGTTGTTCAGTTGGTCAGGACAGTTATCAGTATTTCCTGCCTTATTATTATTCTTATTATTATTGTTATTATTGAATATCCATCTGTTCACATAATTTATCAATTTAACTGATATCTCAGCTGATATATTCTGGTTTATCTAGTCTGTCACCACACCAGAGGCGTGCTATTTCTTTCTTCATCATCATTTGTGTGTGCTGGTGTGTTTGTGTTATTGTGTGTCTGTGTGTATGTAAATATGTGCATGTCTGATTCGTGTTTTTGTCTGTGTCCTTGTGTCTATCTCTCTCTCTCTTTCTCTCTCTTTGTCTCTCTTTCTCTCTCTTTGTCTCTCCATTTCTCTCTTTTGCTCTCTTTTTCTCTCTCTCTCTCTCTTTGTCTCTCTTTCTCTCTCTTTTGCTCTCTTTCTCTCTCTTTTGCTCTCTTTCTCTCTCTTTTGCTCTCTTTCTCTCTCTTTGTCTCTCTTTTTCTCTCTTTGTCTCTCTTTCTTTCTCTTTGTGTCTCTTTCTCTCTCTTTGTCTCTCTTTTTCTCTCTTTCTTTCTCTTTGTGTCTCTTTCTCTCTCTTTGTCTCTCTTTCTTTCTCTTTGTGTCTCTTTCTCTCTCTCTTTGTCTCTCTTTTTCTCTCTTTCTTTCTCTTTGTGTCTCTTTCTCTCTCTTTGTCTCTCTTTTTCTCTCTTTCTTTCTCTTTGTGTATCTTTCTCTCTCTTTGTCTCTCTTTTTCTCTCTTTCTTTCTCTTTGTGTATCTTTCTCTCTCTTTGTCTCTCTTTTTCTCTCTTTTTCTCTCTTTCTGTGTGTGTTGGAGAGAGCAGGGAAGGCAGTGTACATAGCCGAGAAGATGATAGGAGGCGGCGGTTTGTATCACCGTGCCTGTTTCACTTGTCACTCGTGCGGTCGCACGCTGGACAGCAGCAAAATCGCCGAACATCAGGCTCAAATCTACTGCAAACGTATTCGCCCTCTCACACACACTGACACAATAACACACACCAACACTTACACTAATACATTAACACACACTAACACTAACACTAACATATTAACTTACTAAAACTTTCACTAACACAACATACTAACACATTAACACTTACATTAACACATTAACAATAACACACTAAAGCTGGCACACACATAACATTAACACTAACACACACAAACTAACATTAATACACACTGGCACACACACACACACACACTGACACACACACACACTAACACACACATTATACTTTTCATTTTAATACACATTTTTGTACTGTGTGTGTGTGTGTGTGTGTGTGTGTGTGTGTGTGTGTAGCGTGTTACGGTCGTAGTTTCGGGCCGAAAGGTTACGGTTACGGCATCGGTGCGGGCACTCTGCAGACAGAGGCTGAGAGCGGCTCTTCTGTCGAGGCTGCCGGCGACGCCTGCTCTTCCTCGCCGCAATAATTCTCCCATGCTCTGCCCACGATCTGCCTGAGTGTGTCATTGTCAGTGTGTGTGTGTGTGTGTGTGTGTGTGTGTGTGTGTGTGTGTGTGTGTGTGTGTGTGTTATTGTGTGTTATTGTGTGTTTCAGTGTCAGTGTGTTTGTCAGTGTGTGTGTGTGTGTGTGTGTGTGTGTGTGTTATTGTGTGTTTCAGTGTCAGTGTGTTTGTCAGTGTGTGTGTGTGTGTGTGTGTGTGTGTTATTGTGTGTGTGTGTGTGTGTGTGTTATTGTGTGTTTCAGTGTCTGTGTGTGTGCGTGTGTTTCAGTGTGTCAGTGTCAGTGTGTGTTTGTCATTGTATGTCAGTGTCAGTGTGTGTGTGTATGTCATTATGTGTCAGTGTGTGTGTGTGTGTGTGTCAGTATGTGTGTGTGTGTGTGTCAGTGTGTATATATATATGTCTATGTGTGGATAAAGTGCATAATTGTTGAGATGTAGTTGTTTGTGAGAAATTCTCCGCCCGTTTCCACGCCTATGTTCTCACTTTTCTTCCATGTGTCAGTGTATGTGTGTCAGTGTGTGTGTGTGTGTGTGTGTGTGTGTGTGTGTCAGTGTATTGAGAACATTGGTGTTATTCATGGCAACTTACCATAATCGTTGGTGCTGTTTTTTTTGGTGTTTTTATGTGTGTTTCTTGATGACATTTTTGGTTTTTTATATGTTACCGGCTATGTTTTTTGTAACCTTTATATATATTTATATATATTTATATTTATATATATTTATGTGTGTGTGTGTTTCATATTGAACATTATCTTACTGACAAACAGACACGTTCCATTCCAAACACACACAATTGATAACTGCTAACTTGATGGTCTCCGGTTCGAATCTTGCCAATGTCGGGTTTTTTCTATTGTTGTTGTTGTTATGTGGCGCTTGCAGATTTATAAATTTCTGTTTGACATTGTGGTTGAATGTTTACCATTCCGTGTTTGATGTTGACAACGCTATATGCACCGTTCTCTGTATGTATGCGTGTGTGTATATATGTGTGTTACTAATCAATGTTTGTTGTGGTCAATAAGTGTTGTTATAATGATAAGAACGTTAGTTGTTGCTTTGTAATGCGCGTTTGTATGTGTGTCTGTTTGAGTCGCCTGGATTAATGCAAGTAACATAGTTTCACATTGTTGGTTTGTGTTTTGCTTTGATGTGGGGCATTCATGTTTATATAGCGCGAGATTTTCATAATTCATTTTCACAAAGGATCGCTTTGATTGCTGGTGCGTTATTTGAAAGTTGTCGGCCGTCTGATTCGGCGGCCATTAACGAAAATTAAGCCTGGCGCTAAATTAAAAAACTTGGGTGCGCACCAATGTGTCGTCACTTTGCAGCGATGATGGGCCACAACGACGAGCAGGCTGAACAAACTATTGCATTGCATGCAGTTCTATGCCGGCGACTTTTAATCGCTTCTTGTCGAAGCAAATTAACTGTCAACGACAGATGTTTTTCTCTGTGTGTGTGTGTGCGTGTGTGTGTGTGTGTGTGCGTGTGTGTGTGTGCAAAAGTTGTTGCAATCCAGTGCACACACCAGTTTCATCATGCAAACCAGATTCAGGCGTCGTCTTCCGTTGACAGCCATAATTCTTGTCTTTCCGTATAGGTAGATGAGCGTGGCGAAACCGCACACACACACACAAATATTGTGGTCAGTTATTTGAGTTTGTTTCTTCATTGTCTGTTCACGCGATCTCGTCTCATTTTCTCCATTTAAGCTAAATCACAGTTGTTTATAACCTTTTTTTCTCGGATCGCTCGCACTTCTCAATTAGACAACGCTTGATTTTCACCAACAACGCTGAGAAATACAGTAAACTCAGTTGTTGTCGTATAATTAGAAAGGAAAATATAGGAATTCGGGTTTATAGAAACACACACATTCATGTCCAGTTTTGTTCTGTTCGACATTTAACTGCCCACTTGACAGCCCTTCTTTCCCCACTAGTCAAGAATATCCCACACAGGTCGGCAACCACTGATCTTATGCTTTTTTGCACCGGAATGATGATGATAGCAATGTTGATATACAATCAGTGCTGTAGCTGGCAAAATGCCGCCATAATCTCCACATGGACAATCAGGAACACAAGCCGTCACACAGACACACAAATACTAGCACGTGTATATCCAGCAGGAGTCATATCAGGTGCCAACAACAGGCCCGCCTCAAGGGGGAGACGGGCCAGACAAGACGGTAACCTCTCCCCTTCCCCATCCCCCTTCCCAGCCTGACAGGCACAATGCCTTCAGGCTGTCTGTGCCGTTACACAACACAACCTATGTGTATGTGTGTGTGTGTGTGTCACCAGGACATGCAATGTGTCACTGGCAGACTAGTGCTAATAAGACTAGTGCATGTGATATTGTGTAGCCCACTGTCTGTCTCCCATCCTCTCTATGTCTGTCTGTCTGTCTGTGTGTGTGTGTGTGTAAGCGACAGTCGAGACAGGGGTGGCACGTGCAGAATGTCGTTAACGACACGATCATCCGCCAATACAGTCACTGATCCGACCATTCATATCAACACTGACTGACACGCACACACGCCAGCACATTACTCAATCATTCATGACGCTAATTACATATCCACATATCGCTTTGAAGTTGGCTGCTAGAAGCAGGTGGACACAGGATGATATCCACAAGGAAATTCGTTGAGTTGGCTTCATGTTGAGTGGGCACAGAATACGATCACAATGAAAAAGACATTTGAGTATAAATTGAGAATATATTCTGCTATGCCTTCCTGCGAGAATACGCGCAAGTAAAGTTTATTTCAGTTGTTTGCAATGTTTGCACTCAGTTGTTTTCATATTCTTTACAATTGTCGTTTTATCTCAATTGATGTTTTCCCTTTTTCGCGCTTGTGTTTTAACGGCGCTATACCAAATACACGTTGTTGTTGTTGTTCATCAGCTGATCGACAATTAGAACACGTTGGTCGTGTTGGAATTTCTATCTATATTGCTGATGAGGAAACGCTGCTATTTTTTGCAAGCCAGGCATGCAATCTTGACAAATATATCATCAAGTAGCGCATAAAAGTATTGTATGTCCCCAGGAAACCCAGGAGCTGCTCGTAAATGTATTTTCCCAGAGTCGCACCTCTATTATAATTATGTTTTATTTATATAGGAGCCCCAATTATTGCCTTCTAGGGTCCCATAAGCCCTTGCATCGGCTCTGTGCACAGGCAGAAATGTTTGTGTCTTATTGTGTTGAAATTGACGGGGCGATATGTGTGCGTGTTTTAGCGTAATTCAGCGCCAGAGTGAGTATTGGGCTCGCGGCGGGACAATATGTCACCCCTGCTGCCCTGCCTCTGTGTGAACAACGATAAATGACTCGTGACAGACGATAATGACGCACGTGCGACTAATTCGGCGCGTTTTGTCGCCTTTTTACACAATTATAGCGCGGCTCACAGCTCTCGAACACGTCATCGATAACACTGATTAATTATCTTTCTGTGTGTGTCAGTGTGTCAGTGTACTTGTGTATGGAGGACGGCCAGTGTGTTGTCAAGCGGGTGCTGTTCAGCAGTGGTGACAAAAATCAGGGCAACGACAAAATACACACTGACACACACACATACTGAGAGAAATATGAGTGCAAAATGGATTCTCACTTGCTCTGTCTCTCATGTTTCTACATCCTCTCATTCTCTCTCTCGCTCTCGACGTTCACACCCGGCTACGTAGAAAATAACCGTTATTCATGCATTACACACACACACACACACACACACACACACAAACACACACACACACACACACACACACACACACAAGAAAATAGCAGAAAATGAATGCAGCCGCGCCTGGCGTCAAAAACTGCCAGTCATGCATGGTTCACACACACTGACATACAAACACACTCAAATACACACACTGATATACAAACACACTCACATACACACAGGTGACGGATGAGTCGTGTGTTAGCGACGGTGTGGTCTGTTAGATTGAACTATAAATGCCCCCGCGCCCCGCCCTCCTATACTTCCCCCCCGCCAGGTGCCACAGTGCTAATTAATCGCCAACGTGGTGTCTAACACACATACACACAGACACGGGGTTGTGGGCCATCCCTCTCTCCTGCTCTCTGACTCTTTCTTGCAGTTTCATTATTTTGTCGTTAGAAAAATTACTCGGCAAGTCGAATCGAGCATGAATTTTTCAAAATGCCCATTAAAAATCAATTTGCTGTTTTGCACGGGACTATTACAGCTCCTGGTCTTCCTTCATTTCAGTAATTCCTCATGTATTTTTCACTGTCCGTGTCTGCATGAATTTCCTGTCTCATGCTAGAATATGTAGTATGTGTGCAGTATCTTCGAGTTCTCTGAATTGGATTTTGTCTCTAGAAACAATAATATGAATTGTCTTTTGTTATCAGGTGCAACCATTTCTTTGGACTTAACTTGAAATCATTTACACTTTAATTCACAGATTGACTCAGACAGACTGGAATATAATGTCATCATAAACTTCAATAATCGCTGATTAAAATAAAACAAAATTCGTCAATATATCTTGTCAACATACTTTGTTTGACAAATGTTTGAAATTGCTTACACATAAAATATATAGTTTTCCCTATTAGATGTATCGACAATGATGTAGTATAACTTTTAGCTTGGTGATGTTTGGCAATATTGGCGCATAAATGACAGCGGCGCATTTGTACACAAATCATCAGACAACTCATCTGTTTGTGTATGACGCCAACACAACACACACACACAAAAAACACACTAACCCACACACACACAACACACACAACACTAACTCACAACACAACACGCACACAACACAACACACACACAACACACACACAACACAACACTAACACACAGCACAACACACAACACACACAGCACACACAACACACACAACACAACACAACACTAACACTAACACACAACATACACACACACACACAACACAACACTAAGACACAACACAACACACAACATACACACACAATACAACACTAACACACAGCACAACACACAACACAACACAACACACAACACACACACACACAACACAACACTAACACAACATACACAACACAACACAGCACACACAACACACACACAACACAACATACAACATAACATACACAACACACACACACACACACACACACACACAGCACAACACCAACTCACAACACACAACACAACACAACATACACAACACAACACAACACATACAACACAACATACACAACACAACACAACACACACAACACACACAACACACACACAAAACACAACACAACACTAACACACAAAACACAACATACACAACACAACACAACACAACACAACACAACACACACACACAACACAAGCTCCACAATTTGCGTGTCTGAATGCGCTCTTGAAGGGCTGCTAGTGACAGCCAATGGTCGTCCATAACAAATCAGACACCGCCACCAATGACGTCACCAATGACGCCACCAGTGACGCCACCAGTGACGCCACCAGTGACGCCACCAACACTGAGGGGATGAATAGCAGTTGTGCTTCGTTGGTTTAGCCAGTGCAAAATATTTGCACGTTTATTTGACATATTTGCAATGATTGTGTGGCTAGCGTATCTCCTATCTCTCATCTATCTCGGTCTCGCTGTGTTTGTCCAAGCATCAGGGACACACACACACTGACACACACACTCACACACACACACACACACACACACACACACACACACACACACACACACACACACACACACACACACACACACACACACACACACACACACACACACACACACACACACACACACTGTAAACGACAACTGGAACTAACACACAAGCTTTTTGTCGAGCCAAGTATAGAAATGCCACACACACCCAAACACACTCAAATACACATATACATACACACACACACACACACACACGCACATACACACTCCATCACACAGATACACACAGACAGAAATTGTCGCATCTTTTAAGATGACCGAATAAAACCGCTAAACACACAAACGCAGCGTGTGCTAAACGTCACCAATTCACCCGCTAATGGTCACACACTTGAATGTGAACACACACACACACACGTACACTGACACACACACACACTGACACATACACATACACACACACACTCACACACACACACTGACACACTCACACACACACTGACACACTCACACACACTGACGCACACTGACACACACACACACACACATACACACACACACTCACACTCACACTGACACACACTGACACACACTGACACACACTGACATACACTGACACACACTGACACACACTGACACACACTGACACACACTGACACACACACATACACACACACACACTGACACTGACAAACACTGACACACACTGACACACACTGACACACACACTGACACACACTGACACACACTGACATACACTGACAAACACTGACACACTCACACGCTCCAGTTGTTTGTACATGGTCGCGTCGCAAGTGTATCCAGTTGAAATGTCTTGTGTGCGCCGAGTTTGTAGAGGATTTGTTCAAAATGACGTCAATTTATCCACATTTGTGAGTACAAGCATTAACCAACATATAGCAAACACTATATATATATAGTTTAAGTCGTACGTCTGTATGTTTGTCCGTGTGCTGAATGAATATAATTTATTATATAACACGTGGTAATTCTTCAACAGATCTCTCGTTGTTAATTCCAGACCGAGTAAAAAACACGTTCTCATGCTGGTGGGCTTGCATGCAATGCACGAGAACAGTTGGAATAATTCTACACCAAGGAAAATCTATTTTAGCACTAGTTTGTTTATTTATCAAATAGCTTAAGTTAATTATACCACTTTTTTATTAAAATGTGTTTTATATTATTGATGATATTTCATTTTTAACACCCAGCAATCGTAAGTTGAATATGTCAAAAATCGTCCATATAATCTAACTATGTATTTATGCTTGAAGTATGAATACGTTTCGTCTCCACATTTATTTTCGCTTGGCTAAACCCAGCGTGATAACTCGTCTGCCAGCAATAAGACGCAGTTGAAAATTTATCACAGCTTTTCAATTTCGAGAGGCGAGCGGGCGGGCGGGGATGACGGGGCTTGATGTCACCGCCATAAGCTATACATTGTCGTGTGGATTACGCGCGTGCACTTGATGTTCTGATCGACACACACGCGCATACAAACGCGCCATCATGTCACAAACAGACCAGCTATCACCGCCCAATTGAGACACAAGCGATCGGTTTTCATTGTCTCGTGCGCAGCGAGGAGGTGCCCTGATTGCTCGTTCAGCGTTGGCGCGTGCCGTCCCATCGACCAATCAGAGCGCAGTTTGTTGTCAATGTGGCTGCTGATTGGTCGTCGTGCGTGTGCGTGGCGGGGAATTATTACACAGTCTCATACAGTTATCAGCTCACTGACAAATTCATAACACACGTGATTGCAGGTGCAGGGATCCGCGTCGTTGTGTTAATATTCCATCAAAGAGATCGAGGTGCTCTCTTATTTCTCGTCACGAAGATGCTGGAAGAAGCAGTGTGTGTCATTTCTGTCTAGTTTGGTGGATGAATATTGGATTGCTCAATTTTTGCCAGTTCACAACGATAGACGAGCATATTGTGTACACACGCACATCATATTCCGCTATCACTAGGGTCGGTGGGTTGTTCAGTGTGTTGTTGGTGTTGAACCATGTTTGGCAGTCCCTTGCTGGGGCTGTATCAGCCTTATAGAGCAGCATTGACTGGTCCATTTGGAGTGTCTCTGTCGGCTGCTCATCAGGAACCCAGTGTTGCCACGCCGTCGGAACCAAGCTGCCAACTCTCCAAGACGTGCCCGGCAAGTGTGGATGATTCTCCGGAAGATCAGGTCGCTCCCACGTCCAAGCAACGTCCTGGAGACAGACTGGCCAGTCTTCAACATCAGCTCGCACCACGTCCTCGTCTCAGTTTCAGCGTGGATGCGATCCTGGCCAGCGATGACCGACCACTGACCTCGCGGAGAATGACCAAACGTCACTCAGGTCAGCAAGAGTCCTACATCTTCCAGCTAGAATTATATATGTCCAGATGTATCCGCCTCGTAGCCGAGTGGCTAAGACGCACGCTCTGTGCACGAGAAGTCCAGGGTTCGATTCCCTGGCGAGGTGAAACGTTTGGGTTAGTTTCTGAAAGGGTAGCCCAATTGTCGCAATGCGGGTTTTGTGTGCGCGCAGCCATGCAGTTTCTGTGCTGGCGGTGACTGCAAAACACGTGTGGCCGGACCTGCGGTGTGCCAGCCGGGGCCGTGAGGCTTTGCCCATGCATAAATTCACGCGAACATTAGCCTTTCCACTGCTGTGTTCAAATGCGTAAATTTATTTAATTTATCATGTATCTGCAAGCCTGGTAGCAGTGAGTGAAACAGTCTTGTGTCCTTCCTTCCTTCATCTACCGTCCTTCATCTACTTCATCTTCCCAATCAATCTTTGCCGTCAAGTTGTGTGAATTTTTTGCTTACTTCCTATATTCTAACGATAAATTCATAATATTCGCTGTTACATTATTTGATATATACATCAGCGTGCTTTTATTGACAGTGTATTCTCATAAGGAAACATGTTACTGGGGCATTCAGTGTAGATGTATGTCCCAGAATGTCCCAGAATGTCCCAGAATGTCCCAGAAAGTCCCAGAAAGACCCAGAATGTCACAGAATGTCCCAGAAAGTCCCGGAATGTCCCAGAATGTTTGTCGAATGTGAACGACCTTTCTTCTCATCGTCCTTCCTATTCGACATTCAATGTGAAATGTTTTTAATTGAACTAACAAAGTTTGAGAGTCATGGGCGTAAATTCTGGGGGATATAGGAGGTAAATATACCCCTGACAAATTGGCTGGGGATATGAATATGCAATTATACCCCCCGATAATTCTGCTGAGTTTAGTTCATTAGGTATATCATTAAAATCAACAGCAAAAAAATTAACAATACACGAAAAATGTAAAAAATTATACTTTACGCAATATATTTTTCATTGGGGTATGTGTGTTGTAATTGAATAGGACGAAAATTGTTGAGTATCTCATGTAATTTACCAACTGAGTCAACTTTGAACACTAATGCATGATGGCTGTCATCCCCCCGAGCCTCGACACAAATCTACTCAATAAAATTGAACTCTGAACTTGAGGTTTGAAATTGTTCTTCACGTGAGCCTGTACACTGCACCTCTGAAATTATCAATAATTCTACTCCCAAATTGTGAAACGGCCAAAATTTGCACATATTTGTTTGGTTGAGATAAAATGCAATTGTTAATTAATGATAAACTGTTTATTTTTTTCTCGATTTTTGTTTATTTTTGTTTATGGTGCTGGATATAAGCAGAAAATTCACTGATTTCAACCATTGCAAATACTAATGCATCCAGGACGAGATTTTACAAGTTGAAAATAATAAGATTATGTTTGAAAACGACAATTATGTGTGATAATGTGTGATAATGTAATAATGTGTCATGATGTAATAATGTGTGATAATGTGTCATGATGTAATAATGTGTGATAATGTGCCATTATGTAATAATGTGTGATATTGTGTCATGATGTAATAATGTGTAATAATGTGTCATAATGTAATAATGTGTGATAATGTGCCATTATGTAATAATGTGTGATAATGTATCATGATGTAAAAATGTGTGATATTGTGTCATAATGTAATAATGTGTGATAATGTGTCATGATGTAATAATGTGTAATAATGTGTCATGATGTAATAATGTGTAATAATGTGTCATGATGTAATAATGTGTAATAATGTGTCATGATGTAATAATGTGTGATAATGTGTCATTATGTAATAATGTGCGATATTTCGTAGCGATGATACGTAATCATGTGTAGTTATGTAATGATAATGTTTAATAATGAATTAGTGATGTTTAATAATGTGATAATGCAATGATGATGTTAAATAATGTAATAATGTAATGCTGACGTTTTATATTGTGTTGATGATGTTAAATATTGTGAAACTGTAATGATGTTGTTTAATAATGTGGTATGGAATAATGTTGTTTTTTAATGTAAACATGTATTAGTGATGTTTAGTAATGTAATAATGTAATGATGATGTTAAATAATGTAATGATAATGTAATGATAATGTAATGATGATGTGTAATAATGTAATAATGTAATGATAATGTAATGATGTTGTGTAGTATTGTAAAAATGTAATGATAATGTAATGATAATGTAATGGTGTTGTGTAGTAATGTAATGATAATGTAATGATAATGTAATGATGTTGTGTAATAATGTAATGATAATGTAATGATAATGTAATGTTGTTGTGTCAGAGCGTGAGGCTGGCTCGTCGTCGGTTATATCTTCTTCATTACTGCACAAGCAGCACACAGTGGATCAACACTTACAAGTGGTCGAGGCTGGACTGGCTCCGTTCCTCTCGTGTCGACCCTCCTATCTAACCGGTAACTCTCTCACACTGACACACACTGACACACTGACACACTGACACACACTGACACACTGACACACACTGACACACTGACACACTGACACACTGTGACACACTGTGACACACTGACACACACTGACACACACTGTGACACACTGTGACACATTGACACACTGACACACTGTGACACACTGACACACTGTGACACACTGACACACACTGACACACTGTCACACACTGTGACACACTGTGACACACACTGTGACATACTGACACACACTGTGTCACACTGACACACTGACACACTGTGACACACTGACACACTGACACACTGTGACACACACTGACACACTGACACACACTGACACACACTGACACACACTGACACACTGACACACACTGTGACACACTGACACACTGACACATTGACACACTGACTAACTAACTCGCTGACACACTAGCACTGACACACAAACACACTCAGGTAGAAAAGGACAATCGGAAGAGAGGTCACCGAGAACGCTCACTGAGATGATATTTTGTTGTTATTGTTATTGTTATTATTATTATTTAAATTAGCAAGCAAGGTGAAATTGGCAGCGAGCCGGAACGCTATCAATTGCATGCAACTGCAATCCTCACACATCTTGATCATCAACAGATAAACAGACAGACAGACAGACAGACAGACAGACAGACAGACAGACAGACAGACAGACAGACAGACAGACAGACAGACAGACAGACAGACAGACAGACAGACAGACAGACAGACAGACAGACAGACAGACAGACAGACAGACAGACAGACAGACAGACAGACAGACAGACAGACAGACAGACAGACAGACAGACAGACAGACAGACAGACAGACAGACAGACAGACAGACAGACAGACAGACAGACAGACAGACAGACAGACAGACAGACAGACAGACAGACAGACAGACAGACAGACAGACAGACAGACAGACAGACAGACAGACAGACAGACAGACAGACAGACAGACAGACAGACAGACAGACAGACAGACAGACAGACAGACAGACAGACAGACAGACAGACAGACAGACAGACAGACAGACAGACAGACAGACAGACAGACAGACAGACAGACAGACAGACAGACAGACAGACAGACAGACAGACAGACAGACAGACAGACAGACAGACAGACAGACAGACAGACACAGGCAGTGAGAGAAGAGAGAAAGTTCTCACGATTACAGTGGTTCCCAAACTAACTTAGCTGACGCCCCTTTTTGCTTCCAGTACCCTCACGCCCCAGTGCCATATGAAATGATTCTTACATTTATTTACGCGTAAATAGAACTAGCTTAATAGAAACGGATGGAGTGACTGCTATAATTATACTTTGCATGTATGTAATGACAGATATTTGTTCTTTCAATGATTATTATTCTAATTAAACAAACAATTTTGAGCAGATGACGTCACACCCTCCTTGTATTATCCTCACGCCCATCTAGTTTGGAAACATCTGCACTATACCTTTGCAACATCAATCTTAAAATAGTCAAGATCGATTTCGGAAAATTTAAGAAATGAATAATTGTTTGTGAAAATGTTTATGATAAAACCAAACTCAATGGTGGGAATGTTACGATAATTAAGTATATTTTGTCAATATATAAGGTGATTTTAAAATAAGCATTACAGTGTTTTTCACATATGTATCTTGTACGTTACTGCTGTTAAAATATATATATTCCATTTACATACACGTTTTTAATGATCACCAATGATTGAAGTTGTAGAAGCGTGAGGTTGATGTCAATTACTTAGTAACTCACTTACTACACTTACTCACTTAGTAGGTCACTTAGTAACTCACTTATTCGTCCAGCTCAGTCACTCACGTGTTTAATTCAGTATGGTCCAGTGGTTCTCAACCTTATTTCTCACTTGATTCCCCACCTCTTAATGAGTCATTTCTTCATTTTCCACACAACAGCGCTGATAAATTCAATAAATTCATTTGTTACATCAAAGTAAATGTCAAGAGGTTATCAGTGACAAAAATAAGCGAATTTGAATTGATAAAAACACACATAGTTGTCCTGTTCTGTCCGACCTTTAGCTTCCCACTTAGCAACTCTCACATTCCCCACCAGTGGGAAATGGAAGAGTTGGATGTGTGTCTGTGTGTGTGTCTGCGTGTGTGTGTGTGTGTGTCAGTGTGTGTGTGTCAGTGTGTGTGTGTCAGTGTGTGTGTCAGTGTGTGTCAGTCTGTGTCAGTGTGTGTGTGAGGTTAGCTTGGTTTAACTTGATGAGTCCCGAGGGCATGATATCATGCATGCAGGTGTTGTGTGTGTATGTATGTGTGTGTGTGCGATTTTGTTTTAATCCGTCCGTTGTCATGACTACGGTCGTGTTAAATCACAAAACACATGAAACCGGCAGACACAATGTATCCTATACAAAAATAGTGGTCAAAAATCTTGCAACGGGGCTCAACTACCCCCCCCCCCCCCCGCGCGCGCCCCTTCCCTTCCGGAGGGGCGACGCAGCAAATCAAAAATCGGAGGCGGCGTGATTTTCGACGGCACGGAGGATGCCACGCCGATCAGTGGCGTGCGCTCGTGCACGTTCATGGTTGCGCCGGGCACCTCCACCACAGCCTTTTGCCAGCACAATATTTTAACACACACACTGACACACGGACAGACAGACACACTGACAGACAGACAGACAGATAGACAGATAGCGTGACTCATCTGCAGGGCAGAACGCTGGCAGATGCGTCGTCTCACAATTGAAATCATGAATTATTTAACGAGCGTGAAATACGCGTATGTGTGTGTATGTGTGCTTGTGTATACACACACATACAGACAGGCACGTAACTGAATGTTGATGTTAAATTCGCTACCCATGAACTTCCGTCACACACACACACACACACATACACACACACACACACAGACATACTGATACACAATGGGATGCGCTCTTCCATGGTGAAAAGTAATTGAAAATTTCACGCTGCCGCAAGCTGGTTCACTAGACTGTATATTAGCACACACACACATGGTTATGTCGTGTGTCAGTGGTGTCGTGTCAGTGGTGTCGTGTCGTGTCAGTGGTGTCGTGTCAGTGATGTCGTGTCAGTGGTGTCGTGTCGTGTCAGTGGTGTCGTGTCAGTGATGTCGTGTCAGTGGTGTCGTGTCAGTGATGTCATGTCAGTGGTGTCGTGTCAGTGCTGTCGTGTCAGTGATGTCGTGTCAGTGATGTCGTGTCAGTGATGTCGTGTCAGTGGTGTCGTGTCAGTGGTGTCTTGTCAGTGATGTCGTGTCAGTGGTGGAGTGTCAGTGGTGTCGTGTCAGTGATGTTGTGTTAGTGATGTCGTGTGTCAGTGGTGTCTTGTCAGTGGTGTCGTGTCAGTGATGTCGTGTCTGTGATGGTGTGTCAGTGGTGTCGTGTCAGTGATGGTGTGTCAGTGGTGTCGTGTCGGCGGTGTCATGTCAGTGGTGTCGTGTCAGTGGTGTCGTGTCAGTGGTGTCGTGTCAGTGGTGTCGTGTCAGTGATGGTGTGTCAGTGGTGTCGTGTCGGCGGTGTCATGTCAGTGGTGTCGTGTCAGTGGTGTCGTGTCAGTGGTGTCGTGTCAGTGGTGTCGTGTCAGTGGTGTCGTGTCGGCGGTGTCATGTCAGTGGTGTCGTGTCAGTGGTGTCTTGTCAGTGGTGTCGTGTCAGTGGTGTCGTGTCAGTGATGTCGTGTCAGTGATGTCGTGTCAGTGGTGTCGTGTCAGTGATGGTGTGTCAGTGGTGTCGTGTCGGCGGTGTCATGTCAGTGGTGTCGTGTCAGTGGTGTCGTGTCAGTGGTGTCGTGTCAGTGGTGTCGTGTCAGTGGTGTCGTGTCAGTGGTGTCATGTCAGTGGTGTCGTGTCAGTGGTGTCGTGTCAGTGGTGTCGTGTCAGTGGTGTCGTGTCAGTGGGGGCGTACGTTAATATTTTCGCTTATATATGGGGAAGGACAGTTCAACAAAAGCGATGTGTGTGTGTGTGTGTGCCAGTGTGTATGTGAGTTGTGAGTTGTGTGTGGGGGGTGAGTTAGTGTACAAATTCGATGCATCTTATTTTCTAGTTAAGCTGGTGAGGCATATCACATCACTCATTCACATTGTATACAGTGGCGCAGCTAGGAACGTAGTCAATAAGTGTATGTGTGTGTTGTAATTGAATAGGCCGAAAATAGTTGAGCATCTCATGTAATTGACCAACTACGTCAACTTTGAACACTAATGAATGATGGCTGCCATCCACTCCGAGCCTCCGCTTCTGAGATTCAGAGCCGTTGCGAGGACTTATGAGGCCCCCTCCGAAGGCAACACTTGGGGCCCCTCCCGAAGGCAACACTTGGGTCCCCCATTATAAAAAAACCATCAAATAATGAATTTATTTATTATACATAATCACATAATACAAGCTCAGGTGAAAACATCTGAGCAAAAAGGTAAAAGCTATACATAATATGATAAATTTTAATGTCATACGTGAAGCAACGGGGCCCCTCAACACTCGGGTCCCCCCCCCCCGGCCGGGGGGTACGGGGGGCGGTTGCTACGGCTCTGCTGAGATTCCTCGTCTCCATGGCAGCATCACAGTCATCTCCGAGTGTTGGCAATATGACGTCACAATGCAAATGTATTGCAAATTATCGGCTAGTTTTTGCACTGAAGACCGGCTGCAAATTCACTTGTTCAATGAACGCCGCAGTTCAGTTGCAACAATGACAACAATGAACAGCAGAAATTTGCAATCAAATACTGCGTGCAACCCCGTTCACCGGCATTCAGCACGTGAATTTTGTTGCAAACTGGTATCACAATCATTGAGCACACACTGCCTGCCGTTTTTATTATTATTATTATTATTATTAATTACGGGCAAATCCAGTAGCATGGGGGAAGAGTGCAAGTGCACTATTACCACCCTGCTGCGGTGACCTCATGCGCAAAAAAAGCGCCCAAAAAGATGTACAGACAGAGAGAGAGTTCGTAGATGAAAGATGATCAGGAGGAAGAAAGCTAATGAGGAAGGAAGCAAAGGAAATATACGATGAATCATACAGAATTATCAAATTGGAGGGCTGAATAAAAATGTGTATATACGCAATCGTTTTTTCAATATACGAGCAAGCGCCGGTAATACATGCATTGTCATCTGATGAGGGCCAAAATTGTGTTTGCTCTCAAAACACAGCTCTCTTTTTGCACACACACACACACACACGCACACACGCACAGCTTGTTTTATAGGCAAATAGTGTGTTGTGCACGTGCACGTGCAGTGGCGGGCTGCTGCTGGGTTATTTCAGCCGGCGCTCGCGCAGCTGTCGCCAGGGCACTTCGCTTATTACCGACTATGTGTGTGTGTGTGTGTGTGTGTGTGTGTGTGTGTGTGTGTGTGTGTGTGTGTGTGTGTGTGTGTGTGTGTGTGTGTGTGTGTGTGTGTCATGGGCTTTCCATCAACCGATGACAGCCCAGCCAATGACCCTGGAAAAATAACAAGGCACATCTCATGCACATTTATGTCTGTGTGTGTGTATGTATGTGTGTGTGTCAGTGTTTGTGTGTGTGTGTGTGCGGTGTGCTCTTTTCGTGTTTGATTAGCATGATAAAAAGGGCGCAGTGAGAGTTTCGTGTGGCGCCATCTGTGCCGGCAATTTTACGCGCGATTGGCGCCACATTGCGCGTGCACATTGGCGCGGTTTTGCGCGTGCATGAGCGCAGCAATTGATGACACGCCGTTGCCATAGCAACAGCACAGATATTCTTCTGTGAGGCCGCCAAGCAGAAATATGTTGATTGCGTGGCGAATACGGTCGTTGTTGTGACGAATGCGAGGTTCTAATGATAGACGCACGTTCACGATTTGTGCGTGTGTTCTTAACTACACATCAATCATGCAAAACATAGCTGCCAATATGAATAAAACACCTTTCATGATCGACCTTTCATTCATAAAATTGTCTCCGTTCTCTGTGACCTTTGACCTATGACCTGTGACCTGTCGGAATGCTACCAGTGACCTCTGCGG
Source organism: Sacculina carcini (assembly GCA_916048095.2). NCBI lineage: Eukaryota > Metazoa > Arthropoda > Thecostraca > Sacculinidae > Sacculina > Sacculina carcini. The sequence goes on from OU696573.1 coordinate 586,640, forward strand.
CGACAGCACTGAATCGAACTGGCAGCGTCGTTGGTGGCGGTATTGGTGGCGGTGTTGGTGGCGGTGTTGGTGGCGGTGTCATTCACCCGTTGTTGCCTCTGGCGGGTCATTTTTCGTGTTGGCAGACCACATCGCGAGGTAAACACAGCAAGCCGTTCTCAACCCGGTAGGCCGCACTTTCTCGATGACCGGATGACACGCCGTCATCAAGCCTCAATCCACTTGGAATCAGAGCAACGAGGATGATCAAGGCAGCCATGCTGTTACGCTGCAGCTGTGTGTTTGGTCCCCGTTCAGTCTTTCTATTTATATGTTAGGTTATGTTATGCTGGGCTAGTTAGGAAAGAGAAAGAGAAGACACGGGATAGAAACGAGACCAAACGTACCTCAAACGTAATTTGCTTAACTCCGAGAATCAACACGTCTTGTGTTGGCCACTGTGCCGCTAGTGATCGTGTGTGTGTGTGTGTGTGTGTGTGTGTGTGTGTGTGTGTGTGTGTGTCAGGTAAGCCGAGAAGGGGCATGTTGCGACGAGCCGTGTTCTCCGACCTGCAGCGTCAGGGACTGGAGCGCCGCTTCCAACTGCAAAAGTACATCAGCAAGCCGGACAGGAAGAAGTTGGCCGACAAGCTCGGTCTGAAGGACTCGCAGGTACGTTGGTGTGACGCTCTGTGATGATGTCATGCTGACCCACCATGCCCCGCGGCCTGTCTGGAATGACAGATAGTGAAAGACGGCGCAATAATGAAATATTTACGGAGGACGATTGTTGTGTGAGTGTGTGAATGAGAGAGAGAGAAAGAGAAAGAGAGAGAGAGAGAGTCCTGCAAACCACATATATGCACAGGTTTTATCAAGAACTACATTTTGACATTTATTTCTATACACAATTATCAGACATATCGTAGATTGCGCTCCAGTAGCACTATCTCCCCAGCACGTCATATTCCACCTATTATGCCATATTTAGCAATAATATCGTCATTTTTCAATATAAAGTGAATATTTGGACATTTTGTTTTATTATTTTCAATGAGATCTTTTATTTAGGTCGAATATGATGAATACCAAGATTATTTCATTCTGATTTTGTGCAGGCATCATATGCGTGATTTTGATATCGAAATCAGCGATATATGCACGCTTAATGCGCAATCACAGAATTAATTTTAGAAAGCTCAGAATAAGTTGGGAACGTTGGCCCTGCACAAGTTGTAGTTAATTAGTGTTGTCTGTGAAAGTCTGGTGAATTTGGCCTGGCAATAATCAGCTGACTGGCGCGCCTCATTGAGCTCATATCGCCATATTAGTCGCAGTTCACTTGTCTGACTATTTCATTGGCACTGCAGAGAATGGACAGAGGAGAGAGTGAGTGAGAGAGAGAGAGAGGGTGCGCCATATGACGATTCTATCCAATAAAAATCAGAATTCAGTATAGTTTACCGAAGCAATTTTATGTAGATTGGCTCCAGCTGCCAGAATTCTCCTACTCTCATACTCTTTCTGCCCATTTACTCCTGATGTGAGGCTTCTCTCACACTCTGCAATATTCAGCTCACTCGCTACATTGTGCTCTGCCTGGCCCGACAGTCAATTTCCGCACTCTCTCTTGTAATTGAAACAACACGCGTCGATATTGTAACATCTGCGCTGATCCAATAACGCACACACACACACACACACACATACACACATACATATATTGTGAATGAGAGATGGACGCATACAGTCACTTGATCTAGCTTGACGTGCAAAAGTCATTTTTGCCGCTATTTCCCAGTTATTATTACTTGCTGCTCTTATTGTGTGTCGTATTGGCGTGCATTTGTCCAACTTATCCATCTGTGTTGATGTTTGTTATTTGAGCTGTGAGATTTTCTCGTGGAGTGTGGATTGATATAATGCAGGCTTGTCCCACGCTGAGCACGCCTCTGACACACAATACTCCATATATTGTCAGCATTTGACACACACACACACACACACAAACACACACACAAACACACACACACACACACACACACACACACACATCGCTTGCCGTCATATTTGTCTGTTTGCGTAGCTGTTTGTGTGTTTGTGTGTCTGTGTTTGTTTGTAAATTATAGTTAAGTATATATCGTATTTTTTGGGGGCAGCAAACATTTAATATCATCAAATTGATAATTCCACTTGTACAGTGGAAAATGGAGTCAAATGACAGAGAATGGACAGATAATTGGTAAAAATAACCAATTTATCTCAACAATATTCAATATTTTCTAGCAATTTATTAAAAAATTGTCTAATAGGCGTGAACATGAAAACTGGCGTGTATTCGGTGCTTGAATTAATGAGGAGGCACTTGCTATAGCTTAGCACGAGCTTGTTTTTATAGTTGGTGATTCGCTCACAACTTGTAAAGCTGTTTGTAAGTGCGTGTGTGTGTGTGTGTGTGTGTGTGTGTGTGTGAAATTGGGTTGGATTTATGGCTTTGAGTGTGCCAGATATAGCCTGCTTGTCGTGTGGTATATCGAAGATAAATGAAAAGCTCTCCGTCATATGGTGCGAGTGTGCAGATGACACGTTCAGATCAATAGACAGACCAAAGAGAAGTAGGAAGGAAAAGCGATAACTCTTTCTGTGATGCATCGTGCTTATCTCATCTCATCCGTGTCTCTTTCAATCTGTTTTCTCTGCCTCATTCTCTCTGTTCTTATCATACAAATCTACGAGGCGTCATATGCTTCATAGTGCAGTTTACTGCTAGTCTGTACATGCGTTGTGTGCTGATATAGTCTGTACATGCGTTGTGTGCTGATATATTGTCTGAATCGGTTCCTTATTGCTGAAGTGATTAACCTCATGTGTGCATTGTGAGTAAATTAATATATGTTTTTATTTATTAATAATAAATGACGTAATTAAATACATAGTTTTTAATAATATATATGAAAACAGAGTATATTTGTGCGTGTGTGTGTGTGTGTGTGATGGGGTTGAGTAGGTGAAGATCTGGTTCCAGAACCGACGCATGAAGTGGCGTAACAGCAAGGAACGAGAACTGTTGGCCAACGGAGGATCGCGAGAACAGACGCTGCCCAACAAGAACAACCCACATCCTGACCTCAGTGATGTCAACCATCCTGTGCCTCGCCAGCAAAGCGTCGAACATGAAGACGAGCAAATAGATGTATAGATCAGCACAGCTCTCGTATATACTATTATCTCTATTGGAGCGCTGAATTTCTAGATCTCGTGACTACGCGACTCAAAGATCTCCACATCTTCACATCACTAGCTTCGTAGAACGTCACCCGTTATCCTCCTAGATTTCTAGATTCAAAGAGTCAATACTGGTGTTTCTTCAAGTTGATGTATTGTAAGGCTCCAGGAGCACAGATGAGATGCAAGAACACTATCGCACTTGCCAATGCTCTTCAACTGGGAAAACTTAGCTCAAAGCTGCAGTTTCAGTGATTCCAGCACATACACATGTAACACGCGACTCTTTGCGTATTCTTTCAGTGTATCTATGAATTCGTCTCTCTTTGTTCATGGTGCTGTTCAGGCAGTGGCGGCGCCAAATGGGGACTTGGGGAGGTTTCAGCCTCCACAAAAATATTTCAAGCACCCCCTAAAACCCCCAAAAAATGATAATCATGTATATTAAAATTTATTACCACTATAAATGAGGAACGGTTCAAGTTCGAGGACTGAATCAGTGTGACCCAGTCCCTTATTATTATATTATGTAGTCATCGTTCGAGTGTAGCTCTTCATGCTTTACCAAGCCCCCTCAAGTTTTTCCTCATCCCTCCCTCAGCACCCATCGGAAAATTCCTGGCGCTGCGACTGTGTTCAGGCAACTTGCAACCTTGCAGAAGGCAACAGTTTGCAACTCGCGTGATATTGCAGCTGCAATGCAACGCACGAGCTCATGGCAACCGTGCAAATATTCGCGAAATATCAACTCTTTTCAGAGCTTGGCTCCGCTATATGCTTTCATGCTTGTATATTTCAAACTACCTGAATGGTATCCTATCCTCATCTATGTGTGTGTATGTGTGTGTGTGTGTGTGTGTGTGGACTGAGAAATTGACAAGCGATCTGGATATATTACAGTGATAGGACAAAGTAACAAGACTGACTGAAACTTTAGTTACTGAGGTCTTTGGTGGTTCAAGTAGGGGCACAGAAAGTCGACCACAAATTTGTCGTTTAGTGGTGTGTTATATCAATGTGAGAACAGATATTTCCAGATTGAAGAGCTTAAACTCGGAACAAATAGCTTTTCTAGCAGAGTTAGCTCGTCAAGAAATTGTGAGTTGTCAATTCGAGAACCTCCCTGGAATCATTCATTTAATGTTGCGTCCACTATATATCTGCTTGTATTCATCGCCAACACGTCCTCTGTAAGACAACATTGAACGAAACGTGCGAAATATTTAAACAAAATAGTGGGCATTGGAAAATGAACAACTTTGTCTGATGTCAAAACGCAAGACCATTGACATCGTGTGCTTGTTTTACAACTTGCATGGTTGAATGTGTGTTTTTGTGTACAAATGTGTACAAATGTGTACAAATGTGTACAAATGTGTACAAATGTGTACAGGTCATAGTGCCTGAGTGTTTACTGTTGATCTATATCGTTGTCGTGTAGTCAATAACCAGTGAAGTCCTGCGTGGTGTTTATAAAATAAACTAAACCAAAATTGTTGCAACTTCAAATCACCCAGCATTACGGAAAATTAATACATTCAATAGTAAGTTCGAAACAATTGGGTTCTGTAATAATTGTGTGCATTTATTTAGCAATTAAACGAATAATACGCATCCAAAAGATAATATTACCTGTTCAGCCATGCCATCCTATAAAAATTTGTTTGGCTTTTGCACATGGGTGGCGCCAAGGGAGGCGGGGGGCTGGAGCCCCCCCCATGTGCCAAGCCCCCTGAGCCCCCCTAAGAATCATAGTCTTGGACATTAAAATTTCTTACCACTGTAAATGAAGTCCTGTAATTTTGGCTCAGGTTCGAGCACTGAATCAGTGTGCCCCAGTCCCTTATTATAATATTATGTAGTCAGCGTTCGAGTGTAGCCTCCACAACATTTTTCTTAGCCTCCACAACTTTTTTCTTAGCCCCCACAACTTTTTTCTTAGCCCCCCCTCAGCTCCCCCATCGGAAAAATCCTGGCGCCACCACTACTTTTGCATTATCGTTTCATATATTAGTGTATACAACTTCAATAAACATTCCAAATTTTCAGAGTTTTCGACTGAATCAAAGTATTAGATTGTTGTATATATACTTCATTTATTTACAAAAAAGTACAAATAAAACTAAAAATTAGCCTGGTCAAAGATATCAAATGTTGTTTTTGGTATGTCTCAAATACATATGGTTAAATCATAATTAACATGCTATGTACAAAGTATTGTTATTTCACTATTTCGCAGAGTACAGTTTTCAGTTTAGTATAATGCAGAATGACTATGTACGCCTGGGGCAGCCACATGGTCGAACTTCACTTCCCTTGTTGTCGCCATTTTGGATGGGTTGTTTGTTAGTGCCGCCTCAATCCAGGCAATTTATTAATTTTATTCCTCACAGTTTTTCTGTGTGGAATAATGGAAAACTCCTATGGAATAGGAGTGGCCAACAAATACTCGCTCTTTCTTGAAGACGATGCTGATCCATTCGAGGTTCTTCAAAACGCCTCCAAGGAAAAGTCCGAGAAGAAGGCCAAAAGCACGGGTAAAGAGAACAAAGCCACCACCAAGGCGACTACTAAGGCCGTGAAAAAGGTTTCGGCGAAAGAAGTTCCTGAAAAAAGTTCCGGCGGTGAGTTGATTGTTTTTTTCATTTCATTTTTACTTGTTTACGTTTTGTTATCTGTTTTGTTTAGTTTTTAGTGTTATCTCAGTGTTTCTCTTGCTTTTGGGTTATTCTGCTTTGGAAATTTTGCGTCTTAATGTCTCCACTCGTTATTGTTTTCATTCTTGGCGCTTTGAGCGTACCTGTGTGTTTCCCAGTGTTATCTAATTTATTTCTCAACAGCTGTAAGGTATTAGCTTCTATAATAGTTTCGTGCAGTGTCTTTCGTGAGTCGGCGGAACGGATAGCTGCGTTTCGTAATATCGTTTCTACATGTGGTGGCTTCTTAGTTTCTGTTGCACCAGTCCCAATTCTTCCTTTACGTGTGTATGTTTGTGTGATGTCAGAGGGGCGTGGTGCGGGGGTGACGCGTACCGCTGCGGTGGGTCGTGGCGGCACGGCAGCCAACACTGCAACATCTGCCGGCGGCGGCGGCGGCTTCTCGCAACAACAAGCGCGTGATGATCGCAACAACCGGCGCAACCGCGGCGAAAACGTGCGGTCAGTGTTTCAACAAGCTTCTGCCTGTCCGTGTACTTGTATGTGTGTTCAGCTAGTTGTGGTAGAGCAAATGAGCTTAAGCTTGAACTGTCCTGTCTCTTTCGCACTGTATATCCAATTTATGTTTGAATCCTCCTATAGTTTTGGCCTCTAGGTGCAATTCATTCCAGACGACAATTCGCCTGAATGGAAATCCCTATTTCTTTATCTTTTTGCACCGAGGTTTTCTGACCTTGCCGTGCCCCTTCCTTTATCCTGCTTTGTCGGTCTAATTTCTTGCTGATTTGTGATTTGTGTGTGCGACAGGGAGGGAGGTCGTGGAGGATTTGGTGGATCACGAGGAGGAGGCGGAGGAAGTGGCACTGGAGGAGGAGGAGGTTTCGGTGGTTTCAGCGCCGAGCGTTACGATGAGGATCGTTCCCGTGGTCGTGGCCGTGGTCTGTCTCGTGGGGGAGGCAGAGGCAGGGGGTTCCGAGGAGGTGGGGCAGGCTTTGATAATCGCGGCAAGCGCGAGTTTGATCGTCAATCGGGCTCGGACCGCAGGTAACTGCTCTCTCCCTACTGTTCTCTCCCTTCGCCTTCACTCTAACACCGTGTTTATGCGGCTATAACTATTAGTGGGCACCACTAATTTTCTATTAACAATCGGCATGAAATTGTTTTCGCTCATTTTCAGCTCAAACCAAGCATGGTAAGTGACAAACAATGTTGAACCCGTGCGGCCATGATTGAAAACATTATTAACTACGTAAAATGAAATATTAACAAAATACCGGAATAAAATATAAACACTCATTTTTAATATTTCCAAGTCTGATTCATTATCTGATACACCAAAGAGTTGCTCCCATTCGTCCTGGGTTGACACGTGTTTCAGTGGCCCAGTTTGCTGTAATATCTGCTTCTTCAATTTCCGAGTCCCAATCTCATAGCAGGTCATTTTTGTTGGATATGACCAGGCCTCGTGTATAACGCGCACACCCAAACTGTTCAGTTCTTGTTCTGGTAGAAAATTTTGCACGTTATACTCGAGTATATACGGTATGTGCATGTGCATCTAGGAGCAATACCTAGGCCAGTGGTTCTTAACGTTCAGCGTTTTTAAATCAGCAGTCACTGAATGTCGCAGTCCTCGTTAATTCTTGATTGTTTTACGATGAAAAATGTATAAATACACAACTTTTTATCTCTTCCCACACTGTTTAAGAAGATGGAATATAGTTTTCCTTCGGGAGAACATGGGTGAAACATCAATTTTCTACAGGAATCTTCCCATCACTCAGGAGCCAGGTTCTCACCCCAGTTTAGAACGGTTCGGAACCTCCATCTGGTTCAGTGGTTCTTAATCTTTTTCACCATTCGATATCTTCCAATCAGCACTCAATTCCCTAGATTCTGCATAGATGTGGATCTGCATATAATTTTAAATTTAAAGCGACGTATTAACGAAGCCTTTTTATTGATACAACTTCATCTTCCTTTAAGATATGAATGTTTTTTTCCATGTAAATATATGAAGCGTGGGTAAAACATCACAGGAATCACTTAGGAGCCAAGAACTGATTCAGGGCTCTGCTATCAATTCGCCCAGCTAAATTGTCCATTGTGATGCCTGTGTGTGTGTGTGTGTGTATCAGCGGTGTGAAGGCGGTCGATAAACGCGAAGGCAGTGGGCGTGGCAACTGGGGCAGTGTGCAGGATCAACTGGCAGACCAGCTGGACGATCACGAGCCCAACCCGCACGTGCGCTCGCCGCCAGGTCATTATATCATGTGTGTGTGTGTCAGTGTGTGTTTGTGTAATCAACACTGACCACTTGTTTTTTGCCGTCGGAACTGCTCGAAATTATGGACGTATTGAGTTTGTGAGAGATAGTATTGAGTTTGTGAGAGTTGGTATTCTCATTATCTGCATACATGCAGTATTTTGCGCACTTGGCCCAGTGGTTTTTCATGATGATACCCAAGTCCGTGAGGCTGCTGTTAATTGCTATTTGGACTCACAAGAGGAGGTCCGTGGTTCGAATCCCGGCAGAGGAGAATTTCTTTGGGCGAATTTAACAGTCCCTGTCCACCCAGCAGTATCTGATGGTACCATATCAGTCATGTGTTGTGTCATGCATTCTGAAGAGGTAGCCTTGTCTAATACGTCTTCCGTCCTTGTGACGCCATAGCGTGAAGAGGGTCGGTTCTGCTTCAGGTTTTTACAGTGTAGCAACTGTCACTTGAAACATTTAACCTTTCAGTTAATTATCTCATTAAACTGCTCTCGGAAACATACTCGCGGTGTCATCGTGTCAATTAAACGACTGGTCTATTTCCTCTATTATCGGTGCTGTTTGATGACATCGTGTCAACTTTCCACTTTGTCCACGTGATTACCAATGTTCCGTTCTGTTTCCCTGATCTCTACTTCTTGTTGGTCGAGTGGCTGTGTCCTTTCTCTACAACACCTTCCTTTCTGTACAACACCTTCCTTTCTTTACGACACCTTCCTTTCTTTACAACACCTTCCTTTCTTTACAACACCTTCCTTTCTTTACAACACCTTCCTTTCTTTACAACACCTTCCTTTCTTTACAACACCTTCCTTTCTTTACAACACCTTCCTTTCTTTACAACACCTTCCTTTTTTACAACACCTTCCTTTCTTTACAACACCTTCCTTTCTTTACAACACCTTCCTTTCTTTAAAACACCTTTCTTTCTTTACAACACCTTCCTTTCTTTACAACACCTTCCTTTCTTTACAACACCTTCCTTTCTTTAAAACACCTTCCTTTCTTTACAACACCTTCCTTTCTTTACAACACTTTCCTTTCTTTACAACACCTTTCTTTCTTTACAACACCTTTCTTTCTTTACAACACCTTTCTTTCTTTACAACACCTTTCTTTCTTTACAACACCTTCCTTTCTTTACAACACTTTCCTTTCTTTACAACACCTTTCTTTCTTTACAACACCTTCCTTTCTTTACAACACCTTTCTTTCTTTAAAACACCTTTCTTTCTTTACAACACCTTTCTTTCTTTACAACACCTTTCTTTCTTTACAACACCTTTCTTTCTTTACAACACCTTTCTTTCTTTACAACACCTTTCTTTCTTTACAACACCTTCCTTTCTTTACAACACCTTCCTTTCTCTACAACACCTTCCTTTCTTTACGATGCTCCTCTTTTCTTTCTTTCTTCACAGTGTGTGTGCGTGTGTGTTTGAGTGTAGTTGGCGATTCGGCCGAGCAGAACAGCGGAGAAGACGATGCCGCCGCTGGCGCCGGTGCTGACACTGTCCTAGTCGACGGAGACGGACAGCAGATGGAGGAGAACGAGGAGGATGACGAACCTAGGCAGATGACGCTGGACGAGTGGCGACGCCAGCAGGGAGAGCGCAAGCAGCCGCAGTTCAACCTGCGACGTGCCGGCGAGGGCGAGACGGGCGCCGTCTGGAACGACCGCAACACGTACCGGCTCAAGAAGAAGCCGCTGCACAGCGACACGGATGACGAAGAAGATGAGACTGACGAGGTGATTAGTTGATCTCATACACATACCCGACAGATGTATTCAAACAGCACCCATTAAAATGACTGTTCAGCTCTTTGTCGCATAAAACTTGATTGGTGAATAGAAACAAATGGAATATACTAAAAGCTCGTGAAAGGGTCGATGTTCATAGATGAACACATTGTAACACATTAGAACACTGATGAACGGATAGAAACGCATAAGAACACGTGAAACTGACCAGGGGAAATACAACACATGATTTCATATAAATCTGTCTATTTGGTTATATTTGATGTTGTTGGGTGGGGCTAAGAAACAAGAGATGATGAGGCTTGCTTTTTGAAACACCATGGTGAAAGTGGTTTTCCCCGTTTTTTTTTTGTCAGATTACTTTGTTTCAGTACATTGTGGACACACTCGCTCCGTCGGTCGCACAGACACGCCTCCTCACACACAGCTCCTGTGATGTCATTTTCTCTGTCGAGAATGGAGATTAGTGCACCCTACATGTAAACAGAGTCCCGTCCGGTTCCGAAATGTTTAAATACAGGTGCGCGTGGGACATCCCACTTCCGAGCACGATCAACGAACCCAGAGGACAAAGCAAGGAGACAATTACACTCACTCTTCACAATTGCAATGTTGCACACTGCTCGCACGTAGTAGAGCACGTGCACAATGAAGCCATCCTCACACCTCTCTCACACGCACTCTACAATCACTCAGCCATGCGTGCACCTACACTAGCGTGAACAGTTATAGCGACACTACAAGAGATGTGTGTGTGTGTGTCAGGTTGAGGAGAGTGTACGTCACGGCCGACCGAAACACCACGTCAAGGAAATTGAGTTTACGTTCGCTGATCAGCGTCGTGGATCGCGAGGAGGCAGAGGTGCTCCACGTGGCGCCTTCCGCGGCGGCGGCGGAGCGCGTGACTTTCGGCCACTGGGCGGCGGCGGGTTCCGTGGGGGTCGTGGAGGAGGAGGAGGGGTGGATGATCACCAGCAGGATTCAGGACGCGAGGAGGGAGGTGTAACTCCCGGCTATCAACGTGGTGGAGGAGGAGGTCGTGGAGGCGGATATCACCGCGGCCATAATAACGGTGAATATCACCGCGGTCGTGGAGGAAGTCGCGGGGCACCGCCTCCCCGCCAACACGCCCCCAAGGTGGACGACGAGAAGGACTTCCCGTCACTTGGCTAGCTCGCACCCATCGACAGCCCATCGTATCGGCGTGTCAGTGCTTCGCAGCTTCAGCAGCGTTCTGTTTGTCTGTCTGTCCGTGTGTGTGTGTCGGTCTCTCGTGTGTGTGCGCGCGCTCACTTGTCAATGTGCTCGTTTCTATTCGGTGACGTGTTCTGTTAGGTGTACACGTGTGTATGTGTGTGTGTGCGCCTTTCATCTCCATCGGTTTGTTTTGTTGGTGTATTTAACTGAGTACGGTAATTCGCGCTACCCCTCCCGGCTGTGTTGTCTGTGTGTGTGTGTGTGCGTGTGTGTGTCTGTGTGTGTTGGCGTCATGCAATACACACACACAAGTCAGTCAAGTGTACGGCATTGTCATTTATCACTCGGCGGTGGTTGCACGTGTGCGCTCGAGGCTGCTTGATTTTGGTGCCTCGGTGTCTGTATTTTATTGGGCTTATAGACGACGCTTGTTTTACTGGAAACAATATCGGTATTTTAGCGATTATTGTTCGGATCAATCAGCAAGGTGCAATGGGAGGGGTACGAACACTAAGTTTCAGGACTGCAATCAAATCTGCCTCTTATCAAGGCTACTGAAATCACTGAATCATTGCTCATTATAATTAATTCCAATTATTAATAAAGTTGAAATATTTCGTTATAATTAGCAACTTTGAGAACATTGGGAATTGAATCAAATTGGCGCAGTTGTCGAATTTTTATGCGATAAACGTTTTTGAATGTGGCGCGTATAAGACACGACTTATAAAATCAAACATGTTTTTGATATCAATGTCAATTCAGTTTTTCCCATGAAATAGTGGTAATTCTTTTTGTCTTGAATGATTTCGTGTTTCAAAATAAATTTGGTATCGCAAATATAATTAACATTGGGTGTGGCTCGATAGTTTTAGAAAGCTCCTGCGCTTGCGTGCTGCGGCTTACGGTTGGTGTGGTTTCGCAGGCGTCATTCGGTGCACCGACTAGGTGTGTACGTTCTTTTTTCTTGTTTCTGGTGTGTTGCCAACGTGCTAGTACATTCTGTCACGCGATAATGCCACAATCCGAGTGCATCGGACAGGGCGAGACTGAGCCAATGACGCAGTGCGAGTCTGATCGTCAGGACAACGACATGGCTCCGAACGAGTCTGCTGTAATGGCTCCAAATGATACGCCTGCAATTCCCATGGAAAAGGTGCCCGACGCTGATGTCGAGGCTGGGAAGGAACGCAAAGAGGCTGAATTTTGCGGGCTGAGTAAGGAAGAGCTGATGCAATACGCTAACGACCCGTTCTGGGTGCGATTGCGTTGGGCATTGTTTATTGCGTTCTGGTTGATTTGGCTGGCGATGCTGGTCGGAGCCGTCATTATCATTGTTCTTGGACCGAAGTGCGCTCAGAAGTCACAGCTTCAATGGTCGCAGAAAGAACCCATCTATCAGATTCACGTTCGCTCCTTCAAGGACTCGGATGGCGATGGCATCGGTGATATTCCAGGTCAGTTGTCCATCAGGTGCCAACGTGAAGTAAAGAAAAACATTGCTGTAACGTTTGGATTCCATCAAGACAGCCTTAATGGCCGCTCTTGTCGGAAGTAGCTCGATATTGCATTTTTCTGCACTTGTTTCGTTATTTATGTGTATATAGGATTTTTTATGTGTATATGTGTCTACTTATACCAAACCATTTTTACTATGTGGGATAGATAACATTTTCATATATATGTAAGCTCATGGATACCATTTTCTAGCATCAACCAGCTTCTTATCAACCGTTTACCTGTGTGTTGATTGTCATCATCATCTGGTGTCAGGTATCATCTCCAGATTGGACTACTTGCAATCTTTGGACGTGCGAGCTGTCGCGCTGTCGTCCATGCTCAAGTCGCCCTCTGACCATTTCGACTACGATATCAACGACTTCGAGGCCGTCGACCCGCAGTTCGGCACGCTCAATGATTTCGACCGGCTGGTGGGCGAAATGAAGCAACGCGGTATGTCTTCCACCTGCCACCACCACAGTAGCCGATCCAGAGTGCAATTTTGGGGGGCTGGATCATGTATGAGTGACTAGGTAGCGGGTGAAGGTCATGACTTGGGACATTTATCAATGATATATACACACAATAATGTGCCAATATGTTTTACGATAATGCTTATATCAACAAATTCTACAGAAAGATGTATTTCTTGTCCTCTTTTAGTGCACCTCTTGGTTATGATGAGTACACACATTTGTAAACAAATTCCGTCCGGTTCAGAAAATATATTAAAAGACAGGCGCGCATGAGACAGCGATGTCCTACGAGCGCCTACAAAACCACACCACTCGTGAGCACGCCCCGACACCCACTCTCTCAACGAAGTCAGAGGACAAAGCAAGGACACAATTGCACTCACTCACACATGCAGACCAACGCCACCACGACATTCGACGTTTGCAATCTTCCAATCTTGCACACTCGCCGCAATAGAACGCAACTCTCACACACAATAATGTGCCAATATGTTTTACGATAATGCTTATATCAACTAATTCTACAGACAGATGCTTTTCTTGTCCTCTTTTAGTGCACCTCTTGGTTATGATGAGTTGATGGAAACATTTCATCAACTCAACATCAACAGATCCGCCAGCGCACCATCAATCGCCATTTGTATCAAATACATTCTTATCAAATGTAGAAGCAGTGAGATTAGATGGTGTGCTCGGGCCGTCAGTGTAAGGACGTGTAGGTTGGTGACGTATGCATGCTGCTCGATCAACAAGGTGCAGTCTAAGTGAGCTTGTTTAATTCACACCGCGGCAACATTCGGTGAAATGTTCAATGTCAGAGAGTTCTGTTTCACATGCGTTCAAAAGTGGGTTCATATGACAGCGACGGTTCGTAGATTTCTTTACTTTCGCTACATTTTTACATATAGTGGTTATTTTGAGATGATACATATTATAGCAAGGTTAAATTTATGGTGAATTTTTCTGTAAAAATCTCCCTGTCGTGGAATTCATCTTTTTCCCGATTCTCGAGTCTTGCTCCTTTTGTTATAGCTCGGGTTTTCATATTGAACTGGTTGTTGATTTTCTCGTTGGTAAGTGCATGAGTTAGGCAGTACGATGGTGCGCAGTTACTGTGTCCATGAGGCGCCTCAATTCGTTGACCAGCGAAATGATGGCGTGATGGAATGTGGCTCGTGTTTGAGAGAGAGTTTGTGAGCCGGTGTGTGGCCGCCATTTTAGTGCTGCTATGTTGGTGTTGATGGCTTTATTTGGCGTGTTGAGCACGCAGTCACGAGGTTGATTTTTTCAGAAAAACCGCCTGGCCGCGGTGGCTGTGCTATATTTGGTGTGAATGTGGCGCCGCGGTGTGGTTGCCACGTGACATGCACGTGCACCCTCGCGCCACTAAAATGGCGTTTCCAGTGGATCTCAAACACATAAAGCTTAAACACAAACACAAAACGTAATTTAAACACACTGACATTACTAGACTCGCTAACACACACACACACATTGGTGTGTTTTTGCTATTTTGAGTATTTTACTATATTTGCTTTGTTTCTTCAATCTTTTTTATCTGTTGTGTTGTTCACTTTTTTGTGGTCTTATTTGATTGGCGTGTTATTCGTGCCACTGTTGTTGACACACATTCTCCTGTTGTGTGTCTGTTCTTAGTGATCATTTGTCAGCGTGTTTGGTGTTGATGTTTCTATGGTTGATGTTTTGCATGTTGTTGTCGCGGTCGCCAGAGATGCGACTCATCATCGAGTTTGTGCCGAACCACAGTGGCGTGCTGCACGAGTGGTTTGATCAGTCTGTGGCGCGTGATCCCATCTACCAAGAGTTCTACGTGTGGGCTGACAACGACACGGACGGAGGGCCGCCCAACGACTGGCGCTCCAAGTGGGGCGGCAGCGCGTGGACGTACAACCAGCGTCGTGGCCAGTTCTTCTACCACCAGTTTCTGCCCGAACAGCCCGACCTCAACTACCGGGACCCGCACGTGGTCGAGGAGGTGGCCGCGCAGCTGCGGTTCTGGCTGGAGCGAGGCGTGGACGGAGTGAGGCTGAGCGGGGTGCGTCACTTGCTCGAGACCGACGACTTGACCGCCCTCGAGCCGTACATTGGTGACAGCGCCGTGAGCGACGGGGAGGAGTCGTGGCGTACTCGCGATCACACCGGCGTCACCATGGATGTGAATGGCTCGGAACAAGTGGTTGAGCAGCTGCGCACCTTGGTCGCCAAATACCCGGGCGTCGTCCTGCTGGCTGATGTGAATGACGGATCGGAGACAGTGCGGCGGCGCTTCCAGTCGGGCAGTGGCACGCACGCCAAGGCTCATCTGGCCGTGTGGTCGCAGTTGGCGGTGAGTCTCAGCGCGCCCGATCGTCTCACACCGGCCGTCATTGAGCAGACGGTGGCTGCGACGGCCGCTGCTGCCTCTGTCGATGATACCGCGTCTTGGCCGAGCTGGATGGTGGGCGGCTTCGACGTGCCGCGACTGGCGACTCGGGTCGGTGCCGGCGGCGTCGACCTCGTTCACGCGCTGGCTCTGTGTCTGCCCGGCGTTCCGCTGCTCTACTACGGCGACGAGCTGGGCATTCCTGCACTGCAGATGTCATTTGCCGACACGCTGGATCCTCGAGGCCAGGCATGTGGTCTCAGACAGTACTCGAGCTGCTCACGGGACCCACAGCGCACGCCCATGCCTTGGACGTCGCAGTTACCGTCTGTTGGCTTCACAACTGCCGTCCGACCGTGGCTGCCGGTGAAATCGCCTGAGGCGGCGGTCAGTGTGCAGGAGACAGAGCCGCAGTCACACCTGGCAGTGGTGCGGCGGTTGATCGAGCTGCGCCGACGACACACGGCACTCACTGACGGCGACTTCACCACCCTGCTCGTCAACAACCAGGTCAGTCACCTCCATCATCGCTCCACACTTCACTACAACTGAACTTTGCTACTCGAGTTGTCTTGGTCGAGTGTTGGCGCGATACGCCGTACTCTTTTCTCATCGCGAATCACTCATAATCATCCTCGTACCATCGAGCAGCCTTACTCAATTACAAAACACGCTCATATGTATACGTGCACAAAAGCTGTGATTATTCTTGCGTGCTAATGGATATTTGTGTGTGTGTTGGCAGATATTTTCATTTGTACGTCGAATGCCCGATGGCAGTGGCTGTGTAATCTTGCTGAATACGGCTGATTCAGCTGTGCCGGTCGTTGACCTCACAGCTGACGGCCTGCCAGTCAAGCTGCCAGCCACAGCTGAGCTGCTGCTGCGCTCTTCTCAGCTGTCCGAGCAGCCCGAGACTGTGGTGCAGCTGAATGCTGTCAGACTGCAGGCCAAGGAAGCCATGGTGCTGAGAATTGAGGCTCCACAGTGAACAACAATCTCCCACACACACAGAGTTGTCGTGCTATTCTAGCTAGTTGTTTCATTTTTTGGGTCTGAATTATGTGTTTGTGTGGTCGCTTGTCTCTACTGGCCGGATTTCAACTAATTTCACTGCGTTATACGCCTATATAATCGTAATTATACGCATTGTACGACTTGTATTCGCAGTAGGACTGCGGCAATATAACAGAGCATAGAAGGTGTGTTTTCTTTCATTACAGCTAAATCCAGTAGTATGAGGGAAGAGTGCAAGAACTATTAAAGTGCTTAGATCAAAAAGCAAGAAATTCCAGAGAAAATAATTTGAAAACAAAATATGAATAAAAACAAACAATCCATATTCCTCATACCCATATTCCTCAATGAATAACACTTAAATAAGTATGTTTCAATAATTGACAATAATATATAATAAGAGGTTAAATGGACTGAAAGTGTATTAGTTAGAAGTCTGGGCAATATCGTGTTATCCGTTTCAATCGCTCTCTTCCCATTTCTGCTTGTTAATGCAATTTATTGACGATAATAAAAATATGATCGATCTGCATGTTGTGGACTCCGTGGTGCAGTTGTTAGCACACCCGCCTCACAAGCGGGAGGTACGTGGTTCGAAACCCGGCGGAGCAGAATTTCATTGGGCGAATTCTACAATCCCACAGCCCCTGTCCACCCGGCAGAAAATGATGGTACCAGATATCAGTCATGTGTTGTGCCATGCATTCTGGGGAGGTGGCCCTCTCTAATACGTCTTACGTCCTTGTGGCGCCATAGCGTGGAGAGGGTCGGTTCTGCGGTGGCAGCGAGCTGCACGGGACACACCTGTGTGTTGATAAGCTTCGGCTTCTTCCCGTGTAGCAGCTGCCACTTAGGCATTTAACCATTTAACCTTTGATTGTAGTCACCACTGATGTTTCCTCGAGCGTCATCTATACTCAGCAAATATCAAGCTATGCTAAAATTTGCAATCAGTATAGGGCAAAAAAAACCATCAATTCGGCCCTTCGGGCCGAATTGGTTCAAAGTGAAGTTCAATTAAAGGTGCTGTTCTATTAGAGATTTAACAGAAAAAATTTTTCTTCTCTTGTTTGTATTTTTACCTCTCTTTCTGACCAATTACTTTATTTCTGTTTTCAATGTTGTGTTAGCTTGAGAAAGAGAGTGATGTTTAGTTTAGCAACTGGTGGATTATTGTCAAGTCGAGGCGCTTGTAACATAACAGCACGAGACATGCACACACACACACAATTTTCCTGCCGCTGAATCAAACGCCGCCATATTGTAAGTGAAAAACAGGGAGTGTTTGACCATTATGTGCAGCATTCTGCCAGTATTGTGTATGCTTGAATGAATACAAAACTCAACACATGAATTTCAAATGTCTCAGTTAAGCCACCAATGGTGAAAATCCAGCATAAAAAGCAAGAAAAACATTCCGTATCTATTGGAATCGTGCCAAGACATCGCAACAAAAATACCACCACATTCATTCATATGCACGCTTCGACTGTGTGCAAGCCGTGAACGTGCACGTTGCATATTGCATGGCAATATCTTGGAAAATACATCGACGTAAATTTAATGCACAAACACATACACACACAAACACAGACTGTATGTATGACACAAGCAGCAATTGAAAGCAATGGAAAATACCAAATGATGATTCACTCAATTTAATAGTGACTATATCAGTAATACTCTCCAACAAATACTATCAGAATAATTACGCAATTAAGTAGACGTGCAGCTTTGTCTGGCCACAAACCAGATCCAAAGCTGCATACCCCCAATTCGGCCTTGATATCCTAAACCAACTAAACATTATGGACAGATTACATAAGAGGGTAAAGAAGAAGCAAAATGATGAAATATTTTGGGACCAAAAGATACACATAGCAATAAGTTATAATGATTTTATTGTCTAGTACCTCGCACACAAACTCAACCCGACACAAACTCATCCCCTAGTTAGTGATCATTTCTTGACGTAGAAGAGGAGGTACGCATTCTTCGTCCTCACGCTTGACTCGTTGATGGGGGACACGATGAGGCCGAATCCGCGGGATGAGGCCGGCGGGGGGAGATGACTGTCTCTTTTTAATTTCTTTTGGTTCTTCCTTCTTCGAAGATTTCTTTTGAAGATTGTTGTGAATGCGAGATGCGAGCTGCCGCCGACAAAACAAAAATCGACGGCGGCAGCGTTTTGCGGAAAACGGGAACGACGAAAAATCCATCGACATACAAACAAAAAAAATCTCAAACAGACACAAATGACCTCAATGACCTTGAAAATCACCTTGGAGGTCAACAAAATCTAACCTATGACCTTCTTGCATCCATTTTATTTCTAGGGACCAAGTTTAATCAAAATCGGTCCAGTGGTTTAGGAGGAGACAGGGTACAAACAGACATATAGACAATTTGCAATCAGTGCCGTGCAAAAAATACCATCAATTCCGCCCTTCGGGCCGAATTGGATAAAATCAACCTATCTGCATGTTGATTGTAGTCGCCCCGATGTTTCCTCGAGCGCCACGTATACTCAGCAAATATCAAGCTAAGCTATTATATCAGACGTACAGATGCCGCTAGTAGTGCAGAATTTGCCCTGAGGCAACGAGCAAAATCTTCAATGATAAGAGCAAGCAGATTGACAAATATTGTATCATCTTGGCAAGCTTTTCATGTCGCAGAGACGATTGGTGATGTCAGGGTCAGAGCGCTATTATAATGATGTTTTATTTGTGATGGGGACCTAATTATTGCCCATAGATGACGCCATAAGACCAGGGGTGGTGTGGAGAACATGATGGACCCATGAACAGTACTAACTCCACCAATGCCTTAGCAATTACTGAATTATTGTCCAGTTAATAAGTGGATCATTCAAACCTGTCATCCAGGACAAATGTGACATTCCCCACGATCTACATACATCACAATTTCAATACACCGATGTTTTTACATCATTGAATCATGTTTTCACACTACGAACACAGTCAAAAATCAATTTCGGAGGGATTTATTGGAGCCACAACTGCGAAAAAGATCGAATAATGTGATATGCATTATACCGTCAATTTATCTCATGACTGATGTGTTGTAATTGCTTGCATGATAGCAATGAGTCTGCATTAAATTGCCTTTTATTGCGTATTCACGAAATAATTATGGTGAGGAATATATGGATTGAATACATTTGGGTTGAATCTTATAATATATTTCTTGATATCAGACTGGTTACCTGTGGATTAATGCTTCATCAGTTCATGTTTCCGTATTTTAATTATAAGATAGTATTTAGACTTGGGCGAAAATCATAAATATAACAAGAATATCATATTTCAAGTTGGAAATAAATACCACCTTTGACCGCCTCTGCAAGCCCAAGCACATTGAAAACTCTGCACGCGCCTGGCAGAGTCAGTACTCTCGCTTGCTGCAGTGAATGGTGCAAACACTGTCAAACCCCCTCGCTATCCCCACTCACTAGCCTGCAGCGACGGTTCATTTCACCAACAAACAGCCAGCCAATGAGTGCGCTTGTTAGCGCGTCAGCGGTTCTGATTGGTCGAGAATGGACTTGTGCGAAGTAAGACAGTTCGCGCCATTGATCAGACTTGGCGTTTGCATGTAGTGGTGCGGTTGTTAATTGTGTTGTTTTTATCGTTGTGTGATCATGAGCTTTTTTTCGGGGCTGAACTATGCGGATACCCGCGCTCTTCCAGGTCAGTGTTCTACCTACTGTCCTTTTCACAGTCCTTATTCACACCTAGTGTTTTTCCAGAGATTTTCACGTTGCTCCCGTCCAACCTCTCGCGCTCAAAATCGGTGGAAATTGGAAAATGTTTAATTCGCCGTATTTTCACGCAAATAATGAACGTAAAAATAGTCGAACTATAAAGAAGCGAGTGTATTTTCAGAGGCATCTATCTTTCAGTGTATCAGTGTGAAACCTCTGTTGATGTTCGTTGAGTTAATATTGGATTGTAATATCATTCTTGCAACAATTATCAAGCGTGTAAAATCGTGAAATGTAAAAGCGTGTCAACACAAGTTCAGAATGTTGCATTTGTTTCGATATCAATATCATATATATCATTTATTGAACCAGGCACTCACCTCTGAACGGCATACGAGCATTGTCGGTTACAGTGTTTCTCAACATTTTTCTCACTGATTCCACACTTCTCAATCATCTATCTTTTTCCACAACAGCGCTGATAAATTAAATAAATTCGTTTTTTTCACACAGACATGTTTATTGCCCAAAATCAGACACAGAAAGCATAAAACACAAGCACATGGCACACAAGTTTGGTAAAGTAAATTTTAAGAGGCCATTAGAAACAAAAATATACGAATTTTAATTTATAAAAACACATTTGTCCTGTTCTGTCCGACCTTTGGATTCCCACTTGGCAATTCTTCCATTCCCCACTAGTGGGAAATTCCCCACAGGTTAAGAACCACTGGTCTGTTAGAAACAATGCTACGTGTCAACGTGCTAAATTAAATATTTTCACTGTGTGCGCCATTTTCTCGGCTCGTTCATATGCTCGGTATGTTTTTCACAAATTAATCGTATCTCGTGCAAGCCCCGCGACGCCACCTCTTAATCGTCGCTGAAAGGTTTGTGTAGTTTGCGTGAAATTCTAATTAGAACGTACAAATGCGTTGAAAATGTTTCTCTTTTCTGGGCCGTTTCATATTTTCTATCTGTCCCTAATTATTTTTCTGCTCAAAACGTCCGGATTTTATCACGGAAAGGTGTGACATCTTATACGAATAGGTTGACATGTATGTTACGCTAGCATATAAGTCGTTAATCCAAACAAATTTCATGTTATTCGTTCTTTTTCACTTCCCCCAGAGTAGACATAAGATAGTAGACATTTAAAGTATATAATTGTTGATATAGGGAACCCGGGATAAATTTGTGAGTGTTACTCAATGCCATGTTTCCTGTTTTGTAATTGGAGGGGCGGTTTGTGTTGAGGTTTGTGATGTTTGCTCACTGTGCGCGTGCAAACATTACAACACGCGCCTGGTGATTTAGGCTGGTATCATGTTTCTGCACAACAAACAGAAACATATGCCCCGTTCAATACTAGCTGGTTTCAGCGTTGTCAATGGTGTTTTTGTGATTATATCGCCGTGTAAATCGTGTAATCATTATCGCCGTCACAATCTGAGATAAACATATCTCATTATTGATTTTTTAAATTCGGGTAGAGGAGATAAGACAGAAGACAGCTGCTGCATCCAAGGGGTTGCCAATAGACCTCTTCAAATTTTACTTTTTTCATCAAACTTATGCAAACTGATATTATTCCCATTCTCCAAGGTCTAAATGAACTAAATATGCCAGTTACTTTGATCTTGGACCTTGGCTATGCCCGCCTCAAGAGCCATGTAGTTTTATCGTTGACGTTCTTCAAAACGCTGCAAAATTCGGGATATCATGTCATTGTTTTCATTGTAGATTCCCAGAGGTTGATGCTATAGCACTAAAAGTGGTACCAAATGGAAGCTAATAAAATTTTCTTGCATATGGTGCCAAACACATGAACAGCTCTATAAATTTGAACTAATATTAATGCACAAATATACATATTTTTTATGTTTGGAAAAGATGACATGATATTATCCATAACTTTATCTCAAAATGTTACTCTAGTCTATACAGCTTAAATATAATTACAAAATGTGACTATAAAGATGATTACACAATGTGATTGCAAGTTATGACAGTACAATGATATGCAAATTTATCTTACTACAGGTAAATGTAACCAGAGCCGTAGCAACCGCCCCCCGTACCCCCAGGCCGGGGGGGGGGCCGAATGTTGAGGGGTCCCGTGGCTTCACGTATGATATTAAGATTTATCATATTTAATATGTATAGCCTTTACCCTTTTGCTCCGATGATTTCACCTGAGCTTGTATTATGTGATTATGTCTAATAAATACATTAATTATTTGGTGATATATTTATGATGGGGCCTCAAGTGTTGCCTTCGGGAGGGGGGGCTCATAATTCCTCGCAACGGCTCTGAATACAACTGTGATACACGTGTACAATTATGTCTGTCTTGAGATGGGACACTGAAAAAATCAACGTGGTGGTATAATAGCACTGCACTGACACAATTCTTGTGTAAGAAACTGCCAAATAGTTTGTCACTAGTACATGTATTGTCACTTGTTCAATGTGGCTTTTTTGAAACTGCCTAATTTGTTCCTGTTGTACTCCACAACTTGTAGTAGGCAGTTTTTCTGCTCTGCATCAGTTGTGATCCGAGTCGCGAAGTCGCTCATGAGTTTCACACCTCTCTCAGCCACATCATTGGTCACTTTTACTGGCCTCACAAACTTATGTGCATTTCTGTAGCTGTCATTGTATTCCCAGGTGTCAGCAGGAGTAGTGAGCCAGTCACATTCCACCCCAAGAGCATCAAGCAGAAAGTGAGACTCTGGCCCAACCAGGTCTGTGAGAACTGTAGCTCCGTTGATAACAGGAAACACTGGCTTGCCTTTCCTGTAGCTATCAGGTTTCTCTGTATCTGACAGCTTGACTGCGAGCTTCTTCTTTGCAGACTTGGGCATGCTGTCGTGCGAGCTGAACAATGTGAATGGCACCAGTTCCTTGGTCAGATACCAGCGGTGACTGTTCATTTTGTTGAAAACAGAGGTCGCCAATTCATAGTCATGCTGCTTGTATTGTAGCATGTCCTTCATAATCTGGAGGTCATGGATGGGTGTGTCAGCAGCATATGTGGTGGCCACCCAGTGGCTGGTGAAGAATATGGCCAGGAACTTGTTCATCCTCTCCAGCTTGAAGATTGATCCTTGATCCTTCCTTGTTTTATTTGTGTTCCTTGGAAAATATGAGCATCTTCATACAGTAAATGTTCCTGGTCATCCAGCGGTCCTGGTGAATGGCACCTGGCTTGGCCCAGTGGATACCTCGAGGTGGCTCCTCACCCAGGAGGATCATGCACAGCTCTGTCACCTCTCTGTAATCTGCCCTCGGACTTGCTTCCTCAAGGAAATTGCTTACAACTGCAATTGCGCTTGACTTTTTCTGTTTCAAGTCTTCTTCAACTAAGCCCAGAACTCTTGGGCAAAGGCGACTCAGACACATAGGCGGAACAAACAGACGACATAGTCAGACGGCGAAGACATGCGGCATAAACACAGGGCGCAAATAGGCGACGATAATAACACATCCGGTCGTGTGCATGGTGTGAACATACATAAAAATCATCACAAAGTGTGTAAATTTATACAATAATAATAACGCTCAACTCGTCGCACTAATATTATACAACTAAAATCAATGCAAAATCAAATAAATACGGAATTTATACAAAAAAAACATGAGTGATTGAAATATAGGTTTGTACGCCACAAACCTAATCATCAATGTAATATGTGATGTATGTGCAGTAAGAGTAACATTTTTTAGATAAAGTTATGGATAATATCATGTCATCTTTTCCAAACAT
The DNA here is from genome assembly GCA_916048095.2 of Sacculina carcini. NCBI lineage: Eukaryota > Metazoa > Arthropoda > Thecostraca > Sacculinidae > Sacculina > Sacculina carcini. The sequence goes on from OU696573.1 coordinate 610,610, forward strand.
AAAAAATATGTATATTTATGCATTAATATTAGTTCAAATTTATACAGCTGTTCATGTGTTTGGCACCATATGCAAGAACATTTTATTAGCTTTCATTTGGTACCACTTTCAGTGCTATAGCATCAACCTCTGGGAATCTACAATGAAAACAATTACATGATATCCCGAATTTTGCAGCGTTTTTGAAGAACGTCAACAATAAAGCTACATGGCTCTTGAGGCGGGCATAGCCAAGGTCCAAGATCAAAGTAACTGGCATATTTAGTTCATTTAGACCTTGGAGAATGGGAATAATATCAGTTTGCATAAGTGTGATGAAAAAAGTCAAATTTGAAGAGGTCTAGGGTGTCAACTATGTTGGATTATCCCTCCCTCCCTCGGACATGGCAGTACAAGGAGGGAAGAAGCAGAGGGTTGGCTTATAGTCGCTTCTTACACGACACGCAGCGGGTACGGCGGCAGTATTCTTATTGAATTAATGAATGAATAGTACTTAATAAACGTCTAATTTTTTGTCTCAATTTATTTTTTCAGAAGTTAAAACTCTCGGCAAATTTTGAGAGCAACATACTTCCGTATGATATTTACTGGGCAAATTCTTTTGGTGTGCTAAAAACCAGAAAATTTGCGCTAAATAATCCTATTATTCTCACTGAAAAATTTCGCTTAAAATTTTGCAGAAATTTCACTAAAGTCCGTAAAAGGGTAGTGAAAATCACTTAATTATGAGAAACACACTTTTTGTGTGGAAAATTTGTATTTTTTACATTCGATAACTATTACCACAATACGTTTTGAGCACTCGCGGTTGTGCTAGGATTTCATGCTTCATGAGCTTCAACTGTCACCTCACTGGCGATTTGGAAGCGCTAAAAATCGCAAATAGTTGCGCTAATAAGTAGAGCTCAATGATTCGCTAAATATCGTCAATTTTAAATAATAGGGTAATAAAATGTAAACACTGAAATCTCTCCTTAACATTACACTTTGGGAGTTTCACTTTTTTGTTTCTACTTAATTTTGAACATGGATGGATGGATTTTGCAGATAAAACATCTGATTATGTGGTAATTATATTCAAGCACAGTTATTTAACTAAACCATTTACAAGTCAATTTTACAAAGCATTAAATCATTGAAAATAGTTGTAATCTATATCAAATTTGAACAAAAATATGTTAACATTAATTCTGATAAGTTTTCAGAAAAGATCCGCTGTTATGAATGTTTTGCACATCTGTGAGATTAATATGTAATGGCAGTTGAGAGAAAATGGTGTATTCAACACACGAGCGTACTTATAAATGACTTTTTGTGACGCTTGTGTTATATTGGCGCTTCAAAAATACATCTCATTTATTTCTATGATTATCATTATTAGAATTAATGTCAGTTTGAATATGGTTTGATCTGTTTTGCTCGACCAAAATTAACAACAAAGTTTTACTTACCAGTAAGGCGCCGTGTTCGGCGATGAACGAGCGCACGCGAAGCTATCATATGTAATCAAACTTTGTCGTAAATGCATTTGTCTTAAAAAAATTATTTCCATGAATTACCTTCATTTTGCCTTTCGAGCCAAGGTAATGACGTTGACCCTATTACAGCAGTTTATGTGTAGCCTAAATCACCTGGCATTACCCAATGACCAATGGGCACTGACATGATTCTGCGTTGAACCCATACACGGCAGGATGGTCGGGGCTACCCAACAAAGAAAACCGCTTGTTAATCGGGCTTACGGTTCCAGAGATATAAGACTCTGAAAAGCGTGACCACGGCCGCTCATACTCATTTTTCTAGTAACACCAAGTATGAACTTGCTCGCTTCGCTCGCTCGTAATTATACAACACAAAACATAAGGCTTTATTGTCAGTAAACGACGCATGGCAAATACACTGAACAACACATGTGGAATCGACTGATAAAAAAATTAAATTTCATGTAGGTCCTCTTCTCTAGCAGTCGCAGGATAAGACACTTCTACTCTGGAGCAGAACGACATGATCATCTGTGGAGTGATCTTCTCCATTGCCATCAGAGCCGATTCCTCCAAAGTCCTCAGCCTCATCTCGACTAGGGTCAGGTCGCCTTGTCCGGGTCTTGCAGACGCTAATTGTGGCACCACGCTACGTAGATGCTCTTTAACTGATGCCTTGAGGCAACTCCACAAGAGTTCAATAGGATTTAGGAGGTACGAGTACGGTGCCAGTCGCAGAACTCTGGCATCCTCGTCTTGTCCCATCACAGACTCGAGCGATGTATGAGCTGGCGCATTATCAATAATGAATGTGGGCTTGTAGACACCATCCATCATGCACTGGTCGACGAGTTGTCGGAACCAGGGGTTTGCTTGAGCTGATTTGAATGATCCTCTTTGTGTTTCAAAGCGAATGACGATATTGTTAGTTATTGCCCCGATACAGTGGACATTGCTTCATCTGCAAAAAGTTGTAACAACCTCAGCTCTTGTACCAAATTTGCACCGGCCTTCTTTGCGTCGACAAAACAAATAGAAATTTGTTTCATCAATATAGATTAGAGTTCTCCCCTCTGAACGATGTTGAAAAAGCTCGTCCATATAAGCCTTTCTGTTTGCCTTGACCTCTGGGCGATTCATATTACCGACGTGTGGTCTGACGTTTTTCAGAGTTATTAGCTCTCCGTCGAGCCAATTTTCATTGTGTTCACACACACATTTACTTGAGATTCCTCAGTCAAATGCTGTTTTAGCTCTTTCAGCGTGATGGAAGGAATATTTTTATATTCGCAAGAAGAAATTCTACTATCTCAATATTCTTGCGAGATGTTGAACCTCCTTTTGGCTTCGGCTCAATCTGGTCATTTTGTAGCCATTTGTATGCCGTATTCAACTTGGCAACAACAACAACAACAACATATATTTAATATAGCGCACATATTTATACACAGGCGCGAAAAAGACAACCGACAGGAACATCACAGCGAGCAGGGAGTAGGCACAAATATAAAAATGAAAACACGTTTGCAAACTGGAACATGCTAGATGGCCGTTGGCCATCAGATAGCTCATCCGCCCTTGAAACAGGTTTTTTTTCCTGTCGGGTGTCTAGCCACCCTCCTCACTGCAGAACAGTGAGGGAGTCGGTTTATTCGCCGACGACTCGACCATGAATCTGGTTGTACTGGAATTACACGGTTACCAGTAGCAGGGCGAAGCCTGACCAGACAACGACGAATGCAAGAGATGCAAAAACGCAGCAACGAAAACAGATAATTCACAGTGAGTAAAAAGACAAATATCAAGCAAGAACAACGAGTGTACAACATACGACGATCAGCACAAACAACACGCATATAACCAGAGACAAATCATACATTTAGTCATCAAGAGAACGAGTGAGCAGATATTTATGAAGATCAGCAGAAAAGGATCGGAATGAAGACTTGTGGTGAAGGTAAGATGGAAGCGAGTTATAGATACGAGGAGCAGATAAATAAAAAGATTTGGATGACCAAGAAGATTGATTAAGAGCAGGAGGACAGACTAATGGCACAGGAATGCGACAAGAAGTGCGATTATTGAGAGTCAATAGGGAACGGAGATATGAAGGAGAAGAGGGAGAGTGGATAAGTTTGAAGACCAGACAACATACCTTATAGCGGATACGAGAAAGAGCAGGTAACCAACCGAGCTGTCGGATATGCACCGAAGTAGGGGCTCGCGGAGGAAGCCTCAGTACAAACCGACAAGCAAGGTTGATCACTGCTTGGAGTTGGCGGATAGATTTCAAGGGAAGATGGAAGAAGAGCGAGTTGCAATAGTCGATCTTAGAAAAGATATAGGAGTTTACCAGAAGACTAGCGGATGAGACATCAATCGACGAACGAATAGGGTAAAATTGTCGGAGTAAAAAGCGGCACGAGCGGATAAGCTGAGAAAAATGAGTCGAGAAAGAAAGGTTGGGATCGAACAAGACGCCCAAATTGCGCATTTGATTGGCTAGCGGAAGGTTGATAGAGTGAGGAGAAATTCGAGGAGGATGAAAGACTAGATATTCTGTTTTGTCAGGGTTGAGAACAAGTTTACGTGAAGCAGCCCAAGAAGAAATCTGGGTGAGCAGCATAGAGAACAAATTTGAAGAATGAGGAGAAAGAGGAAAATAAATTTGGATGTCGCCAGCGTATACGTGAAATGAAACTGGATAGCTGCGGAGAATAGGACAAAGGGATGATACGTATAAGTTGAAAAGTAAAGGACCAAGAAGTGAGCCTTGTGGAACCCCAGAGTTGAGAGGAAAGTCGCACGATAAAGCCGCATTACTGCGAACAGCATAGGAACGATCATTTAGATATGAGGTAAGAAGAGAAAGTGCAGTAGATGTGAGGCCTAGATGAGCAAGATCGCAGCATAAGATTTCGTGGTCGACTAGATCGAAGGCAGCAGAAAAATCTAAGTAAATCAGAAGCACGGAATTTCCAAATGAAAAATTAGAGAATAGATAATTGGAGAGGCAGAGAAGAAGTGTTTCGGTAGAGTGCTGAGATACAAAACCAGATTGGCAAGGATCGAGAACAGGCAAGATGATAGGCCGTAATTGAACAAGGATGGCAGATTCTAGAAGCTTGGAGGACAGAGATAAAATAGAAATTGGAGGATAGTTGCATGGCAGAGAGGGATCAAGATTGGATTTTTTGAGAATCGGCAGTATAGTGGCATGTTTGGAAGCTAAGAATGAACCGTGAAGGAAAGAAGAGTTAACCATATATGTGAAAAGTGGAGTAAGGAGTATATCAGCATCAGAGAGAGCAGAAAATTGTATGGGGTCGGTGGGACATTTAGACCTCTGAAGTTTGGTAAGAAAACGTGCTGTGGTAGACGGAGCAATCGAGGAAAAAGAGGAAACAGTGCTAAGGCAAGGAGGAAATTGGAGAGGAAAAGTGCTAGTGGGTAATTTGGATTGCAAGGATGCAATTTTACAAGAGAAAAATGAGGCGAATTCACTGGCAGATATTGAGCAAGATGACTTAGAAGAGCGACCAGAAATAGATTTCAGAGTTATCCATCGTGAGCGAGATGATTGGAGTTGGCGTAATTGTGAGCGATAGAAATTAGATTTTGACAAAGCAACCACAGAGAAAAAAGATTTGCGGGCACTACAGAAAGAGAACCAAGATGAAGAAGAACGAAAGCGCCGCCAAGAACGCTCACGGGCTCTGCATTCTGAACGCAAGCGGGATAGATCGGACGACCACCAGGGAGGAGGAGGAGATCTTGAGCGAAAGTGATGTAAGCGCAAAGGGAAGATCTGATCATTGATGAGGGAGAGAGAGTCGGATATAAACTTGGGGAGGAGGAGTGGTGGGAGGAACAAATAATTTGAGGGATTCAGAAGAGAGGTAACCAAACGACAGAATAATAAAGGATCAAATTTTTTGTAATCACGAAGCATCAGTGAAGCGGAAGAAGGCTTAGAAGGTGAAGGAAGAGAAACACAAAATGTGATGAGGCTATGATCAGATATGAGAGAATCAGGGGGGTAAGTGAATGTATCGAGGAGAGACAGTCTGGAGGAGTGCGTACAGATCACAAGGTCGAGGGTATGACCGGATAGGTGAGTAGCACCACTGTTCATAACGGAAAGATCCCAAGAATTGAGCAGAGTTAGAAAATCAGAAACATGCGCATGAGATGGTGAGTCAATCCAGAAATTAAAATCGCCTAGAACAATGAAATTATGGGAGAATGTATCTGAGAAGAAAGATAGGAGTGTATCAAATTCAGATAGAAATACTGAGGATGTGCCAGTGTGATCGTGTCGATATAACAATAGAATACCTAATTTAGGGTTTGAAGGAAAAGAAAGCTAGAATGCAGCGTATTCAAAGGAACTACAAGGAAATTGTAGAGTAGATAAAAGTGATAAAGATAAAGAACAGTGATAAACAGCACCAACACTACCACCGCAAGATTTTCGAGAAGATGTGAGATCGCGAGACACATGCAAGAAGTTAAATGAAAGTTAAAGTTGGGCGGAAAACGATGAAACGTCGCTGTCAAAAAGCCAGGTCTCGGTGAGAAAAAAGAGTCTCCTAAAGAGCTACATCTCTCCAATTTCTCCCATCTTTGTGTGCATTAACGACGCGAGCTCTGACAGCTGCACTCACTTTGTTGTATGTCATTTTGCCAGTAATTCAAATAACAACACGGGTTTATAACAACGATCAATTATTCATATTGATTGGTACTGTTCAATAACGATCACCAGAATTACAATGAGCTTTCAATTAAACGTGCACCAGAAATTCCTACGATGTTGAATAATATATGAACAATTGAATACGTATTAAAAAATAAAAACAACTTTTTAAGTTATATTTTAACACAAAATTCATTCGCGCACTAAATTTTCACTTTTGTAAAATTTACTCGTAAATGGCTTAGTTGATCCAAAGTTGCTCGAAAAGTATTAAAGATTATTGTTTAATTTTATTGCACAAATGCACCTGTATATATCAGAGTGATATATATGTCTATATGATATTGTCTATGTGTATATTATGTATATGAGAACGAAAATAAGCAGGATGTCTAGCACCACGCACGGACACAATTTTCATACGTCTTCTAGATACATGTTTATCGAGTTTATGTTGACAATACATGGAAATTTCATTACAATACTGAAACATTTTCCTGATGGTGTGGAAGTTCGAAATTGTCCTAAATCCAAAAAGTTGCTCTTAAAAATGGAAAAATTGCAAACGTTGCACTATATACAAAAGGTGACAAAATTCTGCATTGATAACTTCTTTAATACGTATATTAGAAAAAAAATTGGGCTTCTCAGGATTAAAAGATTCTACCATAAAAGAAGTTTTCGTTTGAATTCGTAGTGCTATCATTTCCATAGAAATTCGAAAGTACCTATGTGTAACGGCGTATATTTTCACAGCCCGGGTAGCTCAGTCGGTAGAGCGTTAGGCTTTTAACCTAACGGTCCAGGGTTCGAGCCCCTGCTCGGGCGTTGTTGTTTTGAATTTTGACTTGGGGAAATTATACTGTTTGTTTTTATGTGGAATTTTTTCCGAAACAATGCTAGGATTTTCTAAATGTGAATTTGGATTATCTTTGATTTATATTTATGCTTAAATTTTATTATGAAGTTTTTTTTAACAATTTCCCATTAAGAATACAGTAATCCCTCCTACTTCGCGGAGGTTACGTTACAGACCCACCCGCGAAATATAATTAAGTTTTTTTAAATATGCTGCATTGTACACACAGACACACAAACACATACGGACATGCAAAATCACGTCATACATTGGAATTCCCAGCTGACACGCATTGTTCACCATTGCTCTGAATATAGAAGCAACCGTTTGTATCAATAAAGAACAGACTAGACTACTCGACTGATGACGTATGACTCACATATGAGTAATGCTACAGTGTCAATGCTCAATATTCGTTATCCAATCAGCGTCACGATAGCATAATGATGGAAAGCGCTTATTGGCGATTCACTGTACATACAGTGTAAATGAAGCGGGATGGCCAGATTCCATTCAATAGTTGAGAAGCAGTCTCGAGCTATTCTTGCAAGATATTATATTTTTATCGCTGACATCAACCAGCTCGCTGCTAGGGGACTTTCATATCAATAGACTGTGCACTGCGCATCATGCCTTAGCGACGAGACTAACAGTGTATTGTTATATCCAGATGGAGACCACCGCCGGTGCAGAGAACGCCCTGAAGTCACAAGTGACGATAAAGTATACTGTACTGACTCTTTAATTTATTCATTTCAAAACGAGAAAACGACTTTTAAACATAATCTATCATTATTAAAGGAAAATGAAGAAACTCAAGTGGCCGCAAAACCTCGTGAGATGATTAAATTTCTGCGATAAAATCATTAATTAATTTTTGAAAACCCGCAACACAGCGAAGCCGCGAAGTAGGAGGTATTACTGTATATCATGTCAGAATTTGAAGACTAATAAATTTTGAATCTATTTTGATGTGATCATTGTATAATGGTAAATTATTACTATTTTTATTTTCTCAGTAGCACACCATTTATTGGAAAATTACTTGCGCTACTTGAAATTTGTGAAAGTTCGAGAGCTATTTCACTTTGTCACGTATATACATTGCGCACATCACAAACAAATCATCACAGTGATGACGTTGACGTGATGATGATGTGGGGGTGATGCGTGTCTGTCCAGCAGTCACGTTCGGTTCCCCCACGTGCAGTGATTATTCCGGGGCAACCACCCCATCCTCCCCGTCCATCGGCTGTTCCTTGCTCGATGACTCGGCCCCTTGTGACCGAGCCTTGCTGCGACTCATGGAACGAACCGGATACAACATCGTGCAGGAGAACGGCCAGCGCAAGTTTGGCGGTCCTCCACCGTCCTGGCAGGGACCGCCTCCCGTCAAGGGCAGCGAGGTGTTTGTCGGCAAAATCCCACGCGACATGTTCGAAGACGAGCTAGTGCCTCTCTTCGAGACGATTGGGCGCATCTACGAGATGCGTCTCATGATGGACTTCAGCGGCACCAATCGGGGCTACGCGTTCGTTATGTTCTGCTGTCCCCAGGACGCTTCCCGCGCCGTCAAGCGTCTCAACAACGTCCAGGTGCGTCACAATCATCACATTGGTGTTGTCAAGTCGGTGGACAACTGTCGGCTGTTTGTGGGCGGTCTGCCGCGCAACCGCTCGCGCCAGGAAGTGCTGGAGGAGATGCGCCGCATGACCGACGGAGTGTTGAACGTGATCATCTACAGCTCGGTGACCGACAAGAACAGGTCACGAGGCTTCGCTTTCGTCGAGTACGAGAACCACAAGGCGGCTGCGATGGCGCGTCGCAAGCTGATTCCCGGCCGCTTCCAGTTGTGGGGGCAGAACATCGCCGTCGATTGGGCCATTCCGGAACCAAGCGTCGACGATGACGTCATGGCCAAGGTGGGCAGCAGGCACCACCATCAGGGGCGTATCGTGAAATCTCAAACTGGGGGGGGGGGGCTAAAAAGAAATGATGCTCTTACTGAGATTGTTCGATAAGAAAATTATTTTACCGGCCGAATTTGATAAGAGTGATAGATAGTTGCTTCAATTAAAGTACATAGTAAATTTGAATGGCGTGTTAATTCAGACTGTAAATATTTTATTATTTTGCTTTTTCAATTAATTCCAAGTTGCCAATTGTAATTCTCCAAATAAAACTCTAGATTATTGTTTCGAGTCTGTTGTGTGTTTTGTTCTAGTCATTTTTGCAGTACGTCGTGTGGGTGGGTGGGTGGGTGATGTTGCGATGCAGGTGTCGGTGTTGTATGTGCGAAACTTGCTGCTGTCAACCAGCGAGGAGACGATAAGACGTGCGTTCTCTTGTGCTGTCGGAGCTGACAGTGTGGGACGAGTGAAGAAAATGCGCGATTTCGCGTTTGTCCATTTCTCTTGTCGTATCAGAGCTGCTCAGGCACTTCGTTCCATCAACGGTCTGTTATTTCAAGTTCACAAGTTTTCAAGCGGGAAACTGACACTCCACAACAAATAAACAAATATATATGACAACTTCATATATCTGGAATGGCTGATATATAAAATTGAATTTTGCTCATGAATCTATAGATATGGAAGATTTAATTAATAATACGATAATCAGAGAGATCGGAAGACAAATAACTACGTATTGTTTAATTTAAGCTGTTTTTTTTTCGTAATTAATTTGTGATTTCAACGAACACAAGAATGAGGTTAAACGTCTATTCTGAAGTAAAGGGAAATAGAGAGAATGAAAACGATAGAAGCACTCGCACGCATAAACACTCGCAATTAACACCGCACACGATCACTCTCGCACCTCACACGCGCAAACACAATCACTCTCACAACTTCCCCGCAAGGCTCACACTTCCACGTCCCATCCTCACTCCACACTGCTGCAAATATAGCCGCACACGCTGACAGATGAAACCTTGCATCATCGAGCGGTCTTATTACCAAGGACCCTTGCAAGCTCACACACACACGCTCTCTACCACACATGCACCCTCTCACCACGCAAAACGGGACCCACCGTTTTGCGCTAAACCGTTAAGTCAACGTAAGCTAAATAGGCTCCGCCCACCGGATTAGCCCAGGCGCGCCGAGAGGGATGGGGCTCCGCTCAGTGTGGCAAGAATGATTTGTGAGCCGTCATTGCAGAGAATGAGTGCAACGCTTCAATTTCTCTACGCGTTGTTAAGAATTTAGTGAATTTCAAGGCGTAAATTAGCCTAGATTGTTCTTGTCGTTTTGAGATGATCGTTCTAGCCTTTTTCTAAACATGATTTATAAGGCTCTTTGGCGTGTTTTACACAGTGTTGAAAATAGAAATATATGTTTATTAATTTAATTGAAGTGTTAATATAACCTTAGACATTCATTGCTTCACTTCGAATTAGAAATATGCTGATTTAGCTCGATGTACTGGCATTCCGATGTTCGACAAAGAACAACTTTTCAAAGATGATTAAGGCTCTTCTAGTGTGCAATTTTCAATATTTTTGAATTATTTCTATTTATTTCGATTTTTGTCTCGCCGACAAAACAATATGAATTATTATACCTAAGTAACATTTATTATTGCAGTTTTACTTTTTGAAAGTTATATTTATCAAAGCTAATCAACGCACTGTTCTAGTGTTATTTTTGATAAATGCCTTTTCGTTGTTAGGTTAGGTTAGTCTGCTAAGGTTAGGTTAGGTTAGGCTGGGTTTGTTAGGTTAGGTTAGTTACACTTTCCGCCGTTAGAGAGCGCTAGTATCGCAGTGGACGTAGCGCGCCTGTTAGCTCCGCCTCCATTTTGTTTAGCGCACTTTTTGTTGAGCGCAAATAGGGTAGTGCAAGCAAGCATTTACGTGCCGTGTACGTAAATGCTTGCTTGCATGCGAGCCGGTGGGGGCACTACCCTATTTGCGCTAAACAAAATGGAGGCGGAGCCAACAGGCGCGCTACGTCCACTGCGATACTTGCTTGCACGCGAGCCGGTGTATATCTGTGAAGGCACTACCCTATTTGCGCTCGCGTGCAAGCATATACACCGGCTCGCGTGCAAGCAAGCATTTACATACACATCGCTGCAAGTGTGGCATACAGACATACAACAAGTACTGCAGCGCATCGAACAAATGCAACTTCCAAGTAATATACAGTAATACCTCCGCTGACGAACGCTTCAGCTCACGAACTTTTCGCCTCACGAACATTAAATTCGCGAGCATATAGTCTCGGCTGACGAACTAGTTTTCGGCGGACGAACCAAACCACGCGGTCGAACAGCGCCACGGTGGCGGCCACGAGAAGCTGACGCACGCTCACGGGGTACCAGTTCGTCACCGCCTTTCGTCGGTTGCACACGTGGTTTGTCTTTGATATATATGTTGGACCATATTGAGTGTAGTTTTGCTATTATGGGTCCGAAAAAGACCCCACCACAGGCTAGTGTTGAGCCTAAGAAAAGATTAAAGAAAATTACGATCGAGCAGAAGAAGGAGATAATTGAAAAACACGAACGAGGTGTGCGTTTGTGTGACTTAGCGTCCCAGCACCAGTACGCTAAGTCTACTATTGCTACCATCCTGAAGAACAAGGAAGCTATTATGGGTGCGTGTGTGGCTAAAGGTGTTTCTGTGTTGTCTAAGCAACGGTCTCAGGCAATAGAAGAGGTTGAAAAACTTCTGTTGATTTGGATAAATGAAAAGCAGCTAGCAGGTGACAGTGTGAGTGAGAGTATCATCGCCGACAAAGCACGGCAACTTCACTCGGATATAATCAAGATGCAAGCTGGAAGTTCGTCATCGATTGATGATTTCAAGGCTAGCCACGGATGGTTCGAGAAGTTTAAGCGTCGTACAGGGATTCAGTGTCATTCGTCATGGTGAGGCAGCCAGTTCTGATTATATAGCTGCCGAAACGTACAATGAATCATTTCTCAAGATGGTGGAAGAAGAAGGTTACGTTCCTCATCAAGTGTTTAATGCTGATGAAACCGGTCTTTTTTGGAAAAAGATGCCTAAGCGGACTTTCATTACACAGGAAGAGAAGTCCGTCCCTGGGCATAAGCCTATGAAAGATAGGCTAACCCCCCTGATGTGCGGCAATGCCAGTGGCGACTGTAAGATAAAACCAATGTTGGTTTATCACTCAGAAAACCCTAGGGTCTTCAAGAAAAATCAGGTGGTTAAATCCAAGCTTCCTGTAATGTGGAAGTCCAACACCAAAGCTTGGGTTACTCGTCTCCTGTTTATGGACTGGATGCATGATGTTTTCGCTCCTTCAGTGAGGAAATATCTCGAGGAGAAAGGACTCCCTGTCAAGTGTCTTCTTTTCCTTGACAATGCCCCAGCGCATCCACCAAGTTTGGAGGAGGAACTTCAAGGTGATCTTGAATTCATCAAGGTCAAATTTCTCCCTCCCAACACAACCCCCCTCCTGCAGCCCATGGATCAGCAAGTGATCGCAAGCTTTAAGAAGCTTTACACTAAGGCTTTATTTACTCGGTGCTTTCACGTGACCAATGAAACCGATCTATCCCTTAGGGATTATTGGAAGGACCATTTCAATGTGTATCATTGTGTTAAACTCATAGAAAAGGCTTGGCATGATGTTACCTTTCGAACTTTGAAAGCAGCATGGAAGAAGTTGTGGCCCGCATGCATCCTTGAGAGGGATTTTGAAGGATCTGATCCTCAAGACTCTGTTGTTGTGAACGACATTGTTTCCATGGGACAGAACATAGGACAAGTGGATGCAGATGACGTCGAGGAGCTTGTTGCTGACCATAATGAGGTCCTCAACACACAGGATTTGATTTGCCTTCAAGAGCACAAGCAGAAGGAAGCCATTCAGTAGTTGTCATCTGAGGACGAGGAGATGGATACAGCATCAAGTGAGGGCATCAAGACCATGTTAGCTAAGTGGAGTGATGTGCAGGCTTTTATCGAACAGTACCATTCTGAAAAGACTGTGGCTATGAGAATCATCGACATGATGAATGATAATGTGATGCCTCAGTTTCGTAAGACCATACAACTGAGAAAGCAACAGGTGTCAATTAAGAGGTTTCTAGTCAGCAAAAAGGATAAAGAGTCATTTTCTAAGAAGCAAAGAAGAGAAGCCACACCGGAGGTTGAGTTACCTACAGTGCTTATGGAAGCTGACTCTCCTTCCAAACAGTTACTCACTCCCTCCCTCTTATTTCTGTTATTACAATTCGATCGTTCAATACAATTATTTTATTACAATTCGCTTCTTTTATTACAATTCGTTTCGTTTATTACAATTCGTTTCTTTGATCATTTTCGTTTATTTATTTAATTACAATACAATAAAACATTTATTATACATAAAATAAGGTATTTTTTGTAGTCTTAAGGCTTATTTAGTAGAAAATTATGTTTTATGGGGACCTGGGAACGGATTATTCTGATTTGTATGGTTTCTTATGGGAAATAAATGTTCGGAAGACGAACTTTTCGCCTTACGAACACTTTCTGGGAACCAATTATGTTCGTGAGCCGAGGTATCACTGTACCTGCATTTTACGTGTTGTGTTGGTGGCGGTGCCTCAGTGGATAATGCACGTGTTCGTCGGTTGCCATGGTTCAACGCGTCAATCGATATTCGTGTGTGTGTCTGGATATGGCAGTGACTAGGCTGCAGTGTTAGTGGTGGTTGATATATTTGAGTGTTTGAGTGCATTGCCTGTTTTTTTGCTCGGTCTGTTTTTTTGCTCGGAGATGTGTCACACACTCTAGCAACACTACTCGACGTTAGAAAAGTGCCAATGTGTTCCTCCACCGTTGCAGCTGTACTTCACTTGTTGAAGTCGTTTCGATAACTTATCTTGTTGGACGACATCTGGATTGCTGGCTGTACTTCACTTGTTGAAGTCGTTTCGATAACTTATCTTGTTGGACGGTTCTGGATTGCGTATGCATTTCGCGACAATCGCTGCTGATTTGTGTGGTATCCCCACTGGAGATTTCCTGCTAAATTGTTCAATTAGGATATGTTGACGGTGCGGTGACTTTAATCCGTCGCTTTCCTCGTGAACATCAGCATGGAGCGGTTCAGATATTTCGGCTGTAAGAGGCGCGTGTGTCTTGTTGATTTCTGCCCAGTTGACTTTCGGATTGCAGTCATCATGATTGTCGGTTTTGTCACGGGGATGAGCTTCGCGTATATTGTGCACAACACCGGAGTATTCCGCAGTCGGTCGTTTGGCAATTTCAGTGATTTCGTTTCGTTGGCGCGCTCGTATTGGCCCTCGGTAGGAGAGGACTATCACCGACCCTTGATTCTTGGTGTTTCTGCTCCGGCTGGGACGGGTAACAACAGCAGCAGTAGACAGGATGGGGTGCGTCTCTTGTGCTGGGTGATGACCATGCCTGCTAACCACCAGAACAAGACTCGACAAGTGAGGGACACGTGGGGCCGTCGGTGCGATATTCTGCTCTTCATGAGTTCGCTCGAGGATCCTACCATTCCCACGGTGGCTGTGAGAACCGAGGAGGGGCGCAACATGTTGTGGGCCAAGACGAAGGCTTCGTTCTTGCACGTGTACGATCACTACCGTGACAAGGCCGATTGGTTTCTGAAAGCCGACGATGACACCTACGTTGTGGTGGAGAATCTTCGCTGCCTACTGTCGGGCTATTCTCCGCAACAGCCCATCTATTTCGGCCACCGTTTCAAGATGTTTGTGAAGAATGGCTACATGAGTGGAGGAGCCGGCTATGTGCTCAGCTCGGAAGCTCTCCAACGCTTGGCCACTCGAGGACTACGCGGGGGCCGCGGAGGTGCTGGAGTTTGCAAGCAGTCTGCTTCGGGAGTAGAGGATGTGGAGATGGGACGATGTCTTGAGACGCTGTCAGTGTTACCAGTTGACTCTAGGGATCAGTTGGGACGCAATCGCTTCCTGCCCTTCAATCTGGCCGCCTTGATAGATTCGGCCAAGTGGCCCAAGAATTTCTGGTTTTGGCGCTACGAGTACTACTCGATGCAGACGGGAATACAGTGCTGTTCACAATCGACCGTCACATTTCACTATGTAAAGCCGGATCAGATGAGAGTACTCGAATACTTGTTGTATACCGTGAAACCAAGTCTTCAGCTGCGATGATACCCATTGTGATGCCGTTGTTGGAGGAATATCTTCTAATAAAATGTATGTTTTGTATTGATAGTGTTTGGAACATGGTCAAAATATAAATATTTCTGAATTGTTTTTATTGAAACAGTTCAGAACGCGTAGATTGGTATTGTCTATACTTTTTTATTATAAAAACTGCGTCCTTCTTAGTTCCAA
Source organism: Sacculina carcini (assembly GCA_916048095.2). Lineage (NCBI taxonomy): Eukaryota > Metazoa > Arthropoda > Thecostraca > Sacculinidae > Sacculina > Sacculina carcini. The sequence goes on from OU696573.1 coordinate 625,959, forward strand.
CTTGCTGTGTGCTGATCTATGATACTTTGGTTGATTTTCTGGGTTTCTTATTGCAGGTATTTTGTTGGACTCCGTGGTGTAGTGGTAGCACACCCGCCTCACAAGCGTGAGACCCGTGGTTTCAATCCCGGCGGAAAAGAATTTCATTGGGCGAATTCTATAATCCAACAGCTCCTGTCCACCCAGCAGTAAATGATGGTATTATATATCAATCATGAGTTGTGACATGCATTCTGGGGAGGTGGTCCTCTCTAATACATCTTCCGTTCTTGTGGCGCAATAGCGTGGAGAGGGTTGGTTCTGCGGTGGCAGCGAGCTGCACGGGACACACCTGTGTGTTCATAAGCTTCGACTTCTTCCCGTGTAGCAGCTGTCACTTGGGCCTTTAAACTTTAAATTTTGTGGAATCTGTTTGTTTTTGCTTGGAGTGTTAGTGGGTCTGTGGTCAGTTTTTATGGTGCGGTATATGTTGTGTGGAAGGGTGTGTGTTGGACGGATCGGTGGTCGAGGTGATGTGGGCCAAACCTGCTGGAAAACTGCGTTCCGAGCAGAATAATGCCATTGGCGACAACACAACGCCTCCGCTCTCGTGTGACATTGTCAAACACGTGACCCGGGCAGGTCATAACAGGTCAGTCATGGCTGAAAAATCACAGAAATATAATATTTCACTGGTTTGTCGTCAAATCTTGACTAGTTTACACATGTTTAATTGTTTTTTTGTAATTGTGTAGTAAGTGTGTGGTTTTCTGTAATGCTTTGTAAGCCAATGTTTTAGTTATAATGTAAGTATTTTTCATTGTCTTGCATAACATTTGATAATTAAAAACCACATAATTAAAACCATTAAGGTGCCGTGTTCGGCGATGAACGAGCGAGCGCGAGGCTATCATATGTAATCAAACTTTGTCGTAAATGCATTTGTCTGCGTGCATGGGCAAAGTTTTCTGCTAAATTATAAGAGGGCATATGGCACGTGCCACACTGGGCACTGACATGATTTGGCATAGTCTCGTTCGCGGCAGGAAGGATTGGACTACCCAACAAAAAAACGCATGTTAATCGGACTTATGGTTCCAGAGATATAATCCTCTGAAAAACGGGTAAAAAGTGTGTTTCGAAAAAGTAGGAGGGCATTTGGGACGTTCCACGTGCCACAGTGGGCACTGACATGATTCGGTTTAATCTCATCTGCGGCAGGAAGGATGGGGCTACCCAACAAAAAAATGCATGTTAATCGGACTTATGGTTCAAGAGATATAAGCCTCTGAAAAGCGTGACCACGGCCGGCCGGCCGGCCGCTCATACTTATTTTTCTAGTAACACCAAGTATGAACTCGTAATTATATTTTGTCTTTTGTGCTACGTTTCTAAGTAAATTCAATTGAATTTTATTGTGATTTCAGGGTTAATCATAATACCATCACCATTCATGCACATTGCTTAATTAGCTAGGAATCATTTTTGGGGCATATTCGGAATTATTCCAAAATTGTACAAGAGAGTACAAAAACTAGCTTTTACATTGTTGAGCCGTAACTTGATGGGCAACTTATCATCCTGTGCTGGTTTTCCTCTAGGAAATTAACCGTCGAGGAATGTCCGTCTACCACAAGCACCCAACACTCCCCCACTCAATTGTCCTGTTCCCCTCAACAGGTGAGTTTGTGAAATTTTCACGGAAAAGTGACCTTAAGGGTATATATACCCCCGAAAAATTGACTGGGGTATGCATATGCAATTATACCCCCCGATAATTCTGCTGAGTTCAGTTCATTGGGTATATTATCATCAAAATAGACATAGAAAACAATACACGAAAAATTATAATTTACATAATATACTTTTCATTGAGGTGTGTGTGTTGTAATTGAATAGGCTGAAAATAGTTGAGGGTACCACGTAATTGACCAACTGAGTCAATTTTGAACACTAATGCATGATGACTGTCATTCCCCCGAGCCTCGACACAAATCTACGCCCTGCGTGCAATTATACATTCATCTGTATGTTGGTGTTTTGTTTTGAATTACGCGAGGTTTTGCGAGGATTGTGCATCACTTGTGGTCTCGGCAGCCCTCAATATCAGGTTCTGTACCGCAACGAGCGTGGCACCACAGACACCACCAGATTGGTGTATATTTGCAAGGTGCCGCACACCACATCTGTATATTTTCGCAGGGGACAAATGTTGAACTTGCGCACAATATAATGGACAAATGACTGCAGTTGAAAGTTTTATAGTTTCAACACAGATATATATTCACTTATTAACAGTATATTTCACCAGTAATATGATAGTCATGCATTTACTGTACAATTAATATTTTGCCATTTTGTAAATAATCTGCTCTATTTTATTTTGGTCAATTCTTATTTGGTTATTTGTTTTTTAGTTAATATTTTTTCCCCTATATAAAGATTTCGCTGAATTTGTGTGATGTGAATCTATCATTTCCAGTATTATGTTTCAGTTTAGCGATCGATATTAGCGCATTGTTGTTGGTGTTGCGCTGATGACGTAACAACAATCAAAACAAGAATAATAAATAAATCCAAGGAAAAGAGAATAAAATAAAGATGAAATAAATAAAACGATGTATGTAATGTAGAATAAATCGACCTGGGTTGATTGGTGGTGACCTGTCGCACTTGTATTGTGTCAGGTTGGCATTCCTGGCGTGCGTGATTGTGAGTTCTACAGTCAGCGTCTGGCCGACACTGCTGAAATGGCGTGTTATTTGGCAGCAGAACAAGCGCTGGCTCAGCTGCTAAAACCAGCTGTGCCGTCTGGTGCAGGTTGGTCACACTGGTTAAACTGGTCCTTCAATCTGCGTTCAATTGAATCCCAGGCTTTGGTTCAGCCACTCGCGTATGATTCGTGATGTCAAGTTCTGCTTGGTCATCATTGGCTGCAGCTAATCACGCCACATCGCTTGGCCTTGATATCTGTGCTGCAAGCAACTCGGTCCACTCAGTAGTAGCCTAACAACAACAACAACAGCATGTATTTAATATAGCGCCAAATATACAATGGTGCGATGACAGGATGAGATAAAAAAATAATATAGTATGTATGTTTATAAAATAAGTGGAACAAATGTCAGAATAGCTAAGAGCATGACAGACAAAATTGAACAGGCGTATATACAAAAGAAAAACACGAACCCATGCAACAGGGAGAGGTAGACACAAGAAGATGTGCATGCAGAGCAGAAGAGAAGGATCGAAGTGAAGGGGATGACCGGATACGAGAAGGCAAGGAGTTATAGAGACGAGGAGCAAAGAAGTAAAAAGATTTCGCCGACCAAGGCGACTCCAAAACTGCTCGAGGACAGTGAAGAGAGTGAAGACGACGACCTGAGTGTTGAGGTTCAGATAGTAGAGAGCGGAGGTAAGAAGGAGAGGAGGGTGAGCGGATAATTTTAAGGATAAGACAGCACAGTTTATAGTTGATCCGAGCCTGAACAGGAAGCCAGCCAAGTTTATGTAAGTAGGGAGAAGTTGGCGTGCGCGGAGGAAGACGGAAGACAAAGCGACATGATTGGTTCAATAACATTTGTAGGGAGCGAAGAGATTTAGATGAGGCGTGAAGAAACAAAGAGTTACAATACTCTAGACGAGGGAAAATTAAGGATTGGATGAGAGTAATGGCCGAGTTGGTGTCAATGTAAGCACGGATGGGATAGAGTTGTCTGAGAGTGAGCCTGCAGGATCGCGATATATGCGCAAAATTGTTAGCGAATGACAGAGAGGGATCGAAGTAGACCCCAAGATTACGAACACAAGCTGATAGGGAGAAAGAGAGAGAGACGAGGGAGAGATTCTTGGAGGATGGAAGACCATGTATTCAGTTTTAGAATGGTTGATGATGAGTTAGCGGGAAGATGCCCAGGATGTGATGTCGCAAAATAATTTAGAGAGCAGATTATGAGAGAATTTTGATAGCGGAGTGTATAGTTGCAGATCATCAGCGTAGATACAAGTACGCTGTAGATACGTGTACTTGTATGGTATGAAATGGGGAATTTACGTAGAATAGGGCAGAGAGAAGACATATACAGATTGAAAAGGAGAGGACCAAGAATAGATCCCTGAGGCACACCATTATAAAGGAAAAGGGGGGAAGAAGAGGAAGAGTTAGAACGTACAGAAAATAAACGGCGAGAAAAATATGAAGTCATGAGAGAGCAGAAAAGGATAAGCCAGCAGAAGCGAGGTCTTTGAGCAATATAGGGTGATTTACAAGATCGAAGGCGGAGGAAAGATCAAGTAGGACGAGGAGGACTGAATCACCAGAGGCAAAGGTTTGGAAGATGTCATTTACAAGGCAAAGTAAAAGAGATTCGGTAGAATGATGTGAGACGAAACCGGACTGGAATGGGTCGAGAATAGGATTTATCACAGGGGAGAGTTGTTCGTGAATAGCTGACTCAAGGAGTTTGGAAGGAAGACTTGAAAGCGATATAGGACGATAATTGTTAGGACAGTGAGGGTCGAGAGAAGGTTTTTTGAGAATAGCAACTATAGCATATAACTATAGCATGTTTGTCGGCTAAGAAGGATCTATGGAGGAAGGAAGAGTTGATCAAATGACAGAAGACTGGAGCTAAGATATGTACATAGTCCGAGAGAGCCGAAAAGTTTATAGGATCAAGGGGACAACGGGACATTTTCAGCTTAGAAATTAGGCGAGAGATATGATAAATATTGATGTGCGACAAACTCGAGAGGTTTAAATTAGACTTTGTATGAGTCAGAGGCATGCTAGACGTAGGAAGTTGAGATCGGATAGAGTTAAGTTTATCAGGAAAGAATTTGGCGAAGACGGAAGCAGGTATGGGGCAAGGTGAGGTACGTCCGGCAGTTAAGGATCTTAGGATTGACCAATGATTCCTAGGAGCACGGGAATTGGAAGAAAGACTAGAGCGGTAGAAGTTGGCTTTTTGAGAACAAAGAGTAGAGAGAAACGAGCGACGAGATAAACAAAAGTTCAACCAATCTGAAGGTAGACGGGTGAGGCGCCAGCGGCGTTCAGAGCGACGAGATGCTGCCCTAAGAGAGAATAATTCAGACGAGAACCAGGGAGGGGGGACGATTTGCAGAGCGGACATGAGTAATTAGCGGAAATAATTCGTTGTTGATGGTAGAAAGAGCAGAAGATAAGAAGTCGAAAAGAAACCGCGGGTGGATAGAGAGATAAGAAGTAGGCGTTAGATGAGTGTAGAGTAAGGAGTGAAACGTGGCAGGGATGAAAGACTTGTAATCTCTAGCAGAGAAGGTGTGAGAAAACTGCACCAGCAGTGCAACATAGCAACAGCAGAACAACAGCGAATATTGAAAATGATGAGGGAATGGTCCGACAGAGCAGAATCGGGTGGAAAAGTGAAGGGATCAAACAAAGAAAGGGAGGACATACCTGAAGGGTAGATAATCAAGTCGAGAGTGTGGTCGGATGTGTGAGTAGGAGTAGAGTTCAATATAGACAAGTCATGGGAAGCAAGAAAGGAGAGAAAATCGGAGGCAAACGGATTTGAAGGTGGATCGTCGATCCAAAAGTTAAAATCACCGAGTATAGCAAAGTTGTGAGAAAAGTATTGGGAGAAACGAAGAACAAGGGAATCAAGGTCGTCAAAAAACATAGAAGACGTGCCAGAATGGTTATGACGGTAGATTAATAGTATGCCGAATTTAGGCAATGAATGGATTGATAGAGAAACAGCAAGGAGTTCAAAGGCCTGGGAAGAGAATTTAATTTCAGAGCAGAAAGAAAGGGAGTACATGGATTTGAATATTATCCCAACACCGCCACCGATAGTTTTCGCACACCCCGAAGATGATCGCGAAGCATGAAGAAAGCCGTAAGTAGGAGGCAGTAGGGACAAAAAGGCAGTCACGTCTGAGTCCATGAGCCAGGATTCAGTCAGGCAGAAAAAGGAGAGATTCTGAGAAAGGAGTTGTTCGGAGATATAGGCAGACTTATTGCGAGCGGAGCGGATATTGATTAGACCGAAAGGTAAAATATGAAGAGAGTGTTAAGTTGGCGTTATTGTGGGACAGGAGACAGCAGGAAGAGGTACAGACATAGACGAGGAGCTTGGAACAACGTAAGCAGGAGCAGATGAGACGACGGGTGAAGATAGTCATTGAGTACTGGACGAGGAATCAGAGAGTATAGTCAGAGGCGGCGCACTTTGAGGCGAAAGTCAGGAAGAGAGAACTGTTGTGTCCTAGTACGCAGCGAGTGCCGAACGGCCAGAAAAGACGGACAGTCAGAGGAGAAAGAGGAGTGATCGTGAGGACGACCCGCTCTTTTGCAATTGGCGCAACAGAGAGCCGAATGATAGGGACAGTTCACCGAGCGATGGGCTCCAGCGCAGTGCCCACAGCATTCCGGGTTGCTGGGGAAGCATCGGCTGGTCTTGTGACCGAGTCCTGCGCATCGTTGACAGCGCGCGACCTAAAACCGGTTGTAGACTGGGCACGAGCAGAGATCAGCAAAGAGGCGATCGCCCAAGAGTCGTATTGCTTCCCGTACAGCAGGAGAGACAGACAGTACAGCAAGTCGGGCACCAGCACGGGATCTCGCGATGAAGACACCTTGAGTTCAGATGTTGAAGCAGAAGACAGGGAAGGGTTCTTCAACCGGAGGGTACTGAGGAGACTCTCAGGAGTCGAATCGTCTGGTATGTTGGTAACTGTCACCTTTGGCTGAATTGTTGGAGTAGGAACAAAAACCTCGACATCCGGGATGTTGACCCGAACAGACTCAGCAACACGCTTGGCTAGAGTTGTTGAGCTACACTTCAGAACCTATTTGTTTTTTAATGCGATGGAGTTTTTACAGGGGCTCTGTTCTGAGTGCAGATTGGATGTGCTCAGAAGAGACAGAACAGTTTGATCGTGACTTCACAACAACAGGGTATGAAGGCTTGACACGAGCAGCCGATGAAGAGATCACGTGTTGATTATTAGGAGATGGTAGAAGCGGCAACTTGAGCACAGAATAAAACTGTTCCTCAAACTTGTTCAGACGATTATCCAGTATTTCCGACAGCGATTCTTCCATTGTTGAGTTGCGCTTACGATCAAATTACTCTGATCGGCAGTTCAGACAAAGCCAGAAATTTTTTTGTTTTTTTACGGCGTTGGAAGCGGCTTGAGTCAAGTCAGCACAAGGCAGGTGCAGGTGCTGTTCGCAGCCATTGCATTTGACGCAGGGATCCGCGCCAATACTCTTTCCACAGCGGCAATTTTTGCTCGCTTCAGACGACATACTACCCAGAACAGCGAAGCCTGGCGGTCAGGCGGGCAGAGCGAGGGGGCACCTGATAACAATCAGGAAAGGGTGGGCAGCCACCGGCGTAGGGCGAAAACAGATTCACAGAAGACACAAACACACATCCACTCTCGACGGAGGCCCAGACACGACTGTGTGACTGTCTTGATCGTACTTGATTTTTCTTATAATACTTCAAACACGAAGGGCTCGATGAATGCGTGTGAGTTCAGTACCTGCAGTAAGGTCAAGAAGTACAGGTGTAACTCGAGGAATGAGGAAGTTGTTATCGGGTTGTGGAGGTCTGATTAGATTCGGTTTGAAATTGCATTGCGAATGAACCAGTATAAATCACGTGCACTATCTTTTCCGATACTTCTGTGATGTCAAGCTGCTATGGTAGATGTAAATTAATATTACACCTCACTATACCGGCAATATTTTGTTGATGAGCGTGGCTTTTTGATCGCCCTGTGTTTGATTTCTGCTGTATATGTGTGTGTGGTGATGTGTCATTCAGCGTCGATTCCGAAATCGTCTTGTGGTCAGACGAGCAGCAAATGTCACGACCGCTTCGACACCGTACTGTATCCGGACACAAAAACAGCGGTGTCGATGGTGCCGCCTCGCGCTGATGGCACCCTATTGTCTCTGCCGACCAACTCCGGTGGTCCCGTTCTCCAGTAGACCCAGGGCTGAAGCAGGCCCCCAGGCAATGCTGATATTAACAACCTGAATAACCTATAACGTGGTTGCTCTGAGATTACCAGATTTTTTCACTTCTTGTTTTGTTAGTCGTCGTATTTTATAGGGCGTTCTCGTAGAGTAAAATGTGTTGGATCGTATCGAAGAGCTGGGCCGCCGTATTTCAAGCGGACAATATGGTCTGAGTGAAGCAATTGTGATTGCCATTTCGAATTTTAGTATTCTAATTTTCATATTTTAAAACAATCTATTTGTTACTATCATTTCCGCGTCTCTATATGGCTATGAAATTTTTTCCGTGGCAGGCATTTTTCCACTCATTCTGCCCGAATTTATTGCTTCAAGTCGTCCGCTAGAACCGGAACAACAATCAGGGGTTTAAATGTTGCTTTTCTAAGTCGTTTTTGCGATATTGGCGATCAAATATAGCAGTGTTTGCGATACGAATATCCTGAATAGATAAGGTTTATGTGACATACGTTTCTAGATCGAGCGATTTTCTGTAGCGCCAGACACACATGTTCACCAAACTGCCTGATGTGTCCGATTGGAGTTTTGGTAATTATTTCCCCAGCAAAGTGGTAGTAAACAATATTCACGAGATTTTCACATACTTTCTAGCTTTGTCAGAGTCCGTGATGGAATGCCGCATTTCAACAGGTTTTTCCAGGTTCTACCTGATGCGTTTTGATTGGTCGTTGTGCCGATGTTTTTTTAAATTTGCGTTTTGAAAGTTATTCGTTTTTTTCATTCTAGTTCTTTGGTCTTGTTTTTCTCAATAAAACTTGAGATAGCGGGTTTTGAGTGAGCGATGCGGGTCAGGCATTTTCAAGACAACAAGTGCAGTCTTCAGAGAGAAAGGGTATGTAATTCGGGCTATATAATAGCCATGTAATCCTGTTGTCCAGTTCTCGGTCACAGGACTGTCACTGGCACCAGACATAAAAATAAAACATGCCTTGCAATATATTCTGTTCATCAAAATGAAACATCTGGGATGAGTTCAGAGAAAACGGTTAAAATACTGTTAAAGTGCTGTCAACTAATATAACACTGAATATATCCGACAGAAGAGAACAATATAAAAACACCGTATTTGTCTACACATACTCGCGTGTACAACAGAAAACAATGGGAACACGCACGTGAAGGCTGTTTGGCACGCTCTTATTAGTGTTCAACCCCCATTTCTTGACGTTTGCTTCGTACCTCGGTGGCGCAGATAGACGGACTTATTGTTCATCTCACTGCTCCAACGCTGAATACGATGGAGAATCTTCATCAGAGTTGACTGTTGGCGTGTCCACGCTGACCCGAATATCTCCACGCCACATGGCACGCAGATCGCCTCGCAGCGCCGCCACCGCCGCCACTGGAAACAGCGTCAACGGCACCAGGTAGAGCAGAGCCGGCTGCGCACTCTGCATCGTAAACAGCGCCACAAACGTCACCACCATTCCTAGAGCGTAGCCAGACGCGCACGTGGCCAGGTAGACGTGTGGACGACCGCCGCTGCTGATGCGGTCGTACGTGGCGCAGTAGGCGGCCAGGAAGCCGGGCACGACCACGTCTCCGAAGCCGAGCAGCGAGAAGTGGTCGCTGTGACACTCGGGGTACGCGGAGAACACGAACGGAGGCACTTTAAACACCATGGGCATGACGAACTTGCCACCGCCCGTCGCCACCTGCACCATGATGCTCTGTCCATCGGCGGTCAGCAGAGGCGTGATGAACACGAAAAACACGTCGTAGACAAACAGGCCGACCAGCAGACACGTAATGAAGAACAGGCTGGGCAGACAGCACGAGCGCACAATGCACACGGTGAAGGCGAGACCAAGCAAGTTCTGCAGCAGCCAACCGGCCGGGTTTGAGTTGATCAGGGCCAGCCACGCGACTCCGACGCTGGCACACACTGCCAAACATAGCAGTTGGTGCAGATACACACTGCCCGACTTGACCGAAAAAAGACGCGCTCTGAAATTTGGCGCACAGTGTTCAACTGCCGCAACACAGCAAGTGTAGGCGCTTGACACCGAGCCCACGAGAAACATGAACACGATGACGTAGTACATTACGCTCGGGAAAAATAGGCCAGCAACAGGAAGCCGACAATGAACGATATTGACACCATCGCCCAGACACACGACATCGACGATGAAAAATGCAGACTAGAAGCCACCTGGTTCACGCTCACAACACCTGAAGAATTCTCTTGAATCCATCTTCGATGGCGAATGGAAGAGCTCCACATCGATCCGACCACCACAACAAAATTGGCCATCAACCAGATAATAATTAGGCTATAATTGAAAAGAAATCCTTCGTCGATACCAAACTCAATGCCCTGGGCCTTTGTAAGGTTATACTTGGGGTACGCATACGTGAACGACACAGGAAATTCAGTATGGTTCAGTCTGCTTAAGTATGGACGAAGGCTGATATTGCTCACAAACACAACATCGACGTCAATTCCAGCCCCAGAAATGTTTGATATTTTGCTGTCAAACGAACAATTTCCAGACATGTCCGCTAGTATTATCGAATTATTGTACTGTTGTAGGGGATTTGTAGAGCATAACTGCTGGCCGCTAATATTACGTACAGGTCTGTACGTCTGTTGTTGATGCACTGAAGGCAGGCTGTGCAATAGGGGATCATACGACAGGCATGTTCTACCGAGCGCCTCACCAAATGCAGACCTCAGATCCAAAATGGCAAGCTCTCCATCAACATTTACGGAGCAAAGTGAAATAAATAACACAAGCACAAAATACACATGAGCCATTCTCATCAATAACACGAACCTACATTGGCAATTGCGCACATTCAGTAATGGACGATGTTTCCAATTGCACATATTCGATAGAGTTGCCAAGTTGATTTCGTCACTAGTTCGCTTATTTCCCAGACTGGGATTTTTTTATCCATACTGGGATTTTTTCTTTTTTTCAATAATATGCATTGGATTTCGTTGGAATTTATTTTACAATTTAGCAATCATTTTTAAGCCTGAAAGTTAATTACTTGACGTTTTTGATGATCAGTTACGCACTTGTCGACAAACATTTTAAAACTATCTGACATACTTTTTCATATATTTTGTATTTTACAGCTATTTATCTGCAATTTTAAACTTAATAGGTTATCTAATTAGTTTACTATTTTTCCATGTGCGTACTGTGGTTAGCGATTAATCACGTGTGCGACATTATACGCTCATATGTACTAATCGCCCACCACTAACGGCCCCGGCCCTTTTCCGGCGCGGTTGTGTGTCCTGTCTTGGTTGTTGATTGTTGTTTGTTGCGGCTGTATAGCAATTATGCCTAGCGCGGAAGCTAAACCCGATCAGGGAGGTTCGCAAGATTTGGCGGATCATTCGTTCGGGAAGGCATTAGCTTTCGTGAAGTTTAAAATTAGGAATCTTGAAATGCGAAAGGTGAGTCTGAACTATTGTTGCGCCTACATTTGGGTATTTGGCTACTTGATTGTGTAAATGTGTAGTTAATGCGTTAATTTAATGTTAAACAAGTGTTTACTTAGTTGTGGAAACGGTTTGGTTATGATATATGCTGGTGAAACTTTCGGGTCGTATTTTTTGATGCACGAAAGTATCAGGTCGGATATCTCGTATTATAAGGGTCATCTGTTCCTAGCAGTTATTAAATAGTAATGGGAATAAGTGAAATATAGCTTATATTAAATGAAAATGCGGATTAAATTACCAACTACTGATGTTTCCACTAGTATTTTATACAAGTCAGCCGACATTGTGGTGCCAGAACTCTATGAGGCGATCTTCACGGCAATTCCACCCAACAAACAAGCAAGTGGTTCGATATGGTTGCAGAGCGAGTGTGTTTTCTGCTCATTTTTCTGCTATCATTTATTACGTCACCGCCCAATTGTGTGTGTGTGTGCGTGTGTTGGCTGGCGTGCGAGTGTAGAAGAAGACAGAGCAGTTGAAGAAGAAGGTGGACGACGGTCTCGAGCACGAGCTGGAGCGCGAGCAAGTGTTGGCCGTCGGCAAGCTGCCCGAGATTGTCTTCGCGCTCGGTTATCTCGAGCAGGTGTTCGGGCGACTGCAGCAGTGCGGCGCCGAGGTCTCCCGCCTGGACAAGCAGCGTCGCCAGCAGGCGCGCCAAGAACGTCTCGCCTCCGACCACTCGCGACTGCAACGCGTTCTCGCCATTCAGGTGAGCGGTTGTGTCCTTGACTTTCTCTCCACTGCGATTCCTCCTCACGATCTCAGCAGACTCCACGTTCCGCTGCCACATTGGACCCGGTCCGGTGGCAGTGGCACGTGACAACCTGACTGCTGATGTTAGCGCGTGCAATATCACGTGGCGCCACAGTGCTGTGTTGCACGTCGTCAATGCGCTTGCTTGTGTGTTTGTGTGCGGGCAGGATGTGCTGAACAGCATCGACGAGTCTGTTCGGGCGTCTCTGCTGAATTCCGCCAGCGCGGCTGATAACGACCACGCCGACACTCCTCCAATCACCGAGCAAAATCTCCAACATCTCGACGATCTGTTCCGTCTGATCACTCCGTCTCGCGATAATAGCGATGTTCCTTTCCAGGCACGTGCAACACGGTATTCTGTTCGTCTTTCTCGTTTTCAACCGTATATTTGGTCCTCTTCTGGTCTGAACTGACAGTCCAGTAGCATGGGAGATGTGTCAGTACTCTATTACCACTCTGCGGTCGCCCCATGTACTGTAAACGCCCGAAAAGATATAAAAAGTAAAGATTTCAGTCAGCAAGATGAAATTATTATAAATTAGAGGCAAATCCAGTAGCATGGGAAGAGTACAAGCACTATTACCACCCTAAGGTGGCCCCATGTACCGGAAGCGCCCAAAAGATTCAGAGAGAAAGAGAGTTCGAAAAGAAAAAAGTCTAGAAAGAGAGTTGGAAAGAAAATAATAAATAAATAACAATAAATAATAAACCATTATCCGATAACAATCCATAATGTCACTCCTCCCACGTTCCTCAATAAATAATAACAATCAACAACAAATATATGATTCAATAAATAACAACCATTAATAAATAAGTAATAAATAACAATCAAGAACAATACATATGATTCAATAAGAAACATCCAACAATAAATAAAAATGAAAATTGTGAAAGCAAAAGAATTCATAAGAATTCTTATGAAAGCAAAAGAAACGAGCGATGAATCAAATGAAATTACGAAATCGGAAGACTTTTAAGATAGATTTGTAACTGAAAGTCTACTATAATCTTATATTTATAGATGTGAAGTAGATGTGCGTTTTTGGTGCGGTTGTTAGGAGCAGCTGAGTTCGTCGGCCGAACACCTGCTGCGCCTGGTCGACTACAGTCACAAGAAGGCTCCTGTCACCTCTCCCACCGTCACCTACGACAGTCTGGCACGACTGATCGACAGACTGGCCGCCAGCGGAGTCCTCGACCAACATCATCATGCCGGTCACGAGAAGCAGCAGGATGAGGAACAGCTGGAGCAGGATGAGGCGGCGAGCGGTGGTCAGGATGAGACAGGTCTCATTGAGACTGGCGACGTTAATGAGGGCACTGCCGCTCCCCTCATGCAACAACAAGCTGATGTGGTGCAGGAGGAGAATTCTCCTTGTCCTCCTTCCTCCGTGGTCGTCGTGGAGAACGGAACTCATGCGTCGGTGCCACCAGCTCCGCCTTCCTCCATGCCACTTTCCTCCGCCAACACCGGTTTCCACTGTGCTGCGACTGTCAACCAGACTGACTCTCAACGTGAAGCTCCCAGTCTCGCCTCCCCACAGCAACGCACCGTCACTGGCATCCAGTTTCTACAGGCAAGTGTGTGTGTGTGTGTGTTCTTACTAGTTGTGTTGGCAGTAATGAGTCAGACAGGCTCGTGACTGCCTCCTTCTAGTCACAGTTGTGTTGTTGGTTGATGTACGACGTCGCTTGGTAACATATTCCATCTATCTATCACTCTTGTGTACTATTGTGTGTGTGACAGGATTCGGAGTTGAGTCCGTCGAATCCTTCGTTGGTCGATCCTGCCGTGGTTAGTTTCGCGCCGGCTTCCTCATCGTCCTCGTCACATCAGGCAGCGCCGGTCGTCGGTGTAGCGGCGCCTGGCTACACCTCATTCACCACTGGCCCGACTGTCGAGCCAGATGTCGGCGCAGACACTGTGGCTGCCGGTGTAATTGTCTCACAAACATTCACCAACAGCAACTTCCAACCTCCTCCTGCGCAACAACCTCTTCCTCCTCCTCTTCCTCCTGCATCATCCACAACTACTGCCCCCGCCCCCCTGGTGAGTGGGGGCAGTTGGGCTGATGAGCCGGAGATGCCAGAGTGGGGCAGTGCAGGCTGGCACGAGACGGCGCGACCGGCAGCCACCAGTCAACAAGCTGAACAACAACAACAACAACAACACGAGCAACAACACGTGGTAGCTAGTGGCGGCGAGTGGACCAACTCGACTCGCTATCATGACTCAGGTGTGACTCACACTATCATGACTCAGGTGTGACTCACACTACCATGACTCAGGTGTGACTCACAATATCATGACTCATGTGTGACTCACAATATCATGACTCATGTGTGACTCACAATATCATGACTCAGGTGTGACTCACACTACCATGACTCAGGTGTGACTCACAATGTCATGACTCAGGTGTGACTCACACTACCATGACTCAGGTGTTACTCGCACTATCATGTACATATATATACATATATATGTGTTTGGTGTGTATGTGTGGGTGTCTGATTTGTGTCTATATGTATGTGTGTGAGTGGATATATGTATGTGTGTGTGTATGCATGTTGGTGCAGGCAGGGCAGGTGGCAGATATCGAGGTAATGAGCGCAGTATGATGTCTCGCGGCGGTGCTCGAGCTCCTCACAATGGCTACAACAACACTGCACCCGCCGGACCGGGCTATCGTTCTGCCCGTCCTCCTCGCGGTGTTGGAGCAGGAGGAGGAGGAGGAATGGTGTCGCGGCGTGGTGGAGGAAGGCGTGGAGGTGGAGGATATCGTGGTGCCGCCGCAGGACCGCGACAATGATACTGCTTCCACTACTGCGTCATGTGTCAGTGTGTGTGTTTGCATCCGTGTGTACTTGTGTCAGCTCATGTGTGTGTGAGAGTGTATCTTGTCTTGTGTATGTTTGTGTTTGTATTTGTGTTATTGCGTGTGTGTGTATGTGTGTATGTATGTGTGTGGGTGTATTTGTGTGTTATTGTGTGTGTATATCTGTGTATGTATTGTCTTGTGTATATTTGTGTTTGTGTGTGTGAGTGTGTATCTGTGTATGTATGTGTGTCTTGTCTTGTGTATATTTGTGTTTGTGTGTTATTGCGTGTGTGAGTGTGTATCTGTGTATGTATGTGTGTCTTATCTTGTCTTGTGTATATTTGTGTTATTGTGTGTGTATTTGTGTGTTACTGCGTGTTTGTATGTGTGAGTGTGTATCTGTGTATGTATGTGTGTCTTGTTTTGTGTATATTTGTGTTTGTATGTGTGTATTTGTGTTATTGTGTGTGTATTTGTGTTATTGTGTGTGTAAGTGTGTATGTGTATGTATGTGTGTCTTATCTTGTCTTGTGTATATTTGTGTTTGTGTGTGTATTTGTTTTATTGCGTATGTGTGTGTCTTGTCAATATCTTGTGTATATGTGTGTGTGTGTGTCAGTATGTCACGTATTTTGTCGTATTTTGTCAGTGTTGATGGCTGTGTGTTTGAGAGAGAGAGAGAGAGGGCTTGTTTGAGCCGACGTCCTGCACTTGTACTCTCATACTCTACCTGTTTTTCCAACAATTCTACTACGTGTTGATGTGTGTCTTTGCTTTCGAAGGGGCTGTTTACTCAATTGCGTCTGTGTTTGTGTAAAAGCGTGTGTGTTAAACTATACTTGAGTAATTAAACTATACTTGAGTAATTTAAATACTTCCGCTTTTATTTTTTACTTTTGTTCGACGTTTTCTACAAATAGCATGGTATGTTTCCGTTTGTGTTTGTCAGTTTGTGTGTGTGTGTCGTTGTTTATGTTTGTATGTGTGTGTGTGTGTGTTTGTCAGTTTGTACGTGTGTGTGTTTGTCAGTTTGTATGTGTGTGTTTGTATGTGCGTGTGTGTGTGTGTTTGTCAGTTTGTGTATGTGTTTGTCAGTTTGTGTATGTGTGTATGTATGTTTGTCAGTGTGTGTATGTGTTGCGGCTCCTGTTTTCGCGACCTCGTTTTGATGTCAATATATGTCAATGTTGGAGTTGATTGGATGTGTTTTTTCTCTTATTTTCTATGTATAATTTGTTGGTTGTTTTTCACGGTGTTATATCGGCCAGCCACGTGTCAGCTATCTGTCATTCACGCTCGACAGACATTTTCTAATCACTGTCACTGTCACTGTGTTGGCTGGTATCAGTGGCGCATACAGAGCGCAGTTTTGGGAGAGCTAAATTAATTTCGGGGGCGATCAGTTATGTAAGTGCATCATTATGTGTAACGTGTTTGCGATAATGCTAATATCAACCAATTCTACAGAAGTACTACACACACATTCATACACACATATACATATACATACATTCATACAAACACATTCATACACACATACATTCATACACACACACACATTCATACACACATACATTCATACACACACACACATTCATACACACTCACACATTCATACACATACATACATTCATACACACACATACATACACACATTCATACACATTCACACACACACACACATTCATACACACATACATACACTGTGTGTATGAATATGTGCGTATTCATACATACACATTCTTACACATACACATACATTCATAAACACACATTCATTCACACACACACACATACATTCTTACACATACACACATTCCTACACACACACATTCAACCATACACACACACATGCATTCATATATACATACATACGTCCATACATACACACACACACACATTCATACACACATACATTCATAAACACATACATACACACACATTTGTTTTCATTTATTAAAACATTTGAAAAGCGCAATACACACATCATGTCTCAATTGCGCTGATATAAACACACACATACACACTGGTTGGTGGCGCTAGCGAGACAGGTGTGAGAAAGGTGACGACACCTCATCTGCTGCACCGGAGACCACGTTTTTGTCCCTCACTCTCATTCAAGTCTCGCTCCAACCTGATACCACCTGTGTGAGTGTGTGTGTCATGTATGTGTGTGTGAGTGTGTTTGTGAGTGTGTGTGTGTCGTGTAATCTTGGTGATGGACGTTTTGACTGGCTGAGGAGTGTCGTATTATCGGTGGATAATTGACAAGTTATTTGATGATGCACACAATTTGCACCGATGCACTGCACTTATGTTTTTGTGTCTTTTTACTTGTCGATTTACCTGGGCAGCAATGAGTCATACGAGTGACTTGTGAGTCACGCCTTCCGTAGATCACACACACACACACACACACACACAGTTTTCTTGATTGATAAACAATATTAAATAATTCTTGTTGTATTCCAATTTTCTGCTACTCTGATTGACAAGCGTTTTCTTACGTTAATATTCGTCTAATCTTGTCTGTTTTTGTAGATAAGTGTTTGTGTGTCACGTATGTCTGTGTGTGTGTGTGTGTGTGTGTGTGTGCTTGTTTACGGGTGTATGTTTGCACCTCGTCTCTGTTACGTCTTCACATAGTCTTCTCGGCAGCAAACTGCTAGTGTTTGTGTGTGTGTGTGTGTATAAGTGTGAGAGTGGGGCGGGTTGGTAAACACACACATACATAAATAACGATAAGTCGTTGCTGTTTCTTGGGCCATTCATTCTTTCATTGGGCCGCTGAAGCAAGCAGAGGCGATACCAGGACGGGGCATTATCAAACCCGCTCCACATACAGCTTCGCTAAATCACCTTTTTTTCTTTCTCACACACACCAAGCTCTAGTCATGACAAAACTATCGAAATTCAAACTTGTGAACTCAAAAATTCTGTCTTCTTAACTCCCAGTGTTTTCTGAACTTCTTGATGTACCGATACTTGATACGCCTCTGCCTACCGCAAGCGTTGTGCAAGCGCTACATTTGCGACGCACAGCGCGGCAATTACGACAAGCTCTGAGACAAACGATGGCGCATAATTGGTTCGGCAGCAATGGTGCTATGTGTGTGTGTGTGTGTGTGTGTTTCAAAGGCGGTTATAATTGTCGTTACCGGTGGGGCTACAAGTGTACATATCACGTGCATTCAAATAAAAGTTTTGAAACGACTCAGAGCATTTAGCAATGTTTGAATACAGGAGCGGATCCAGGGTGCAATTTTGGGGGGCTGAGTTATGTATGAGTGACTAGGTAGCGTGTGAAGGTCATGACTTGGGACTTTTTTCAACGATATATACACACATTTACACACACACACACACACACACACACACACACACACAATAATGTACGAATATGCTTTACGATAATGCCTATGCCAACACATTCTACAGAAAGAGATTTATCTTGGCCTCTTTTAGTGAATCTCTTGGTTATGAGGAGTTGATGGAAACATTGGGGGGAATTTAAGCTCCCTGAGCCCCCCCCCTGAATTCGTCCGTGTTTGAATATTTTGATTACACTGTGTTTCAGTTGAGTCTGCTGCAAAAACCCAATTAATATTCAGGAGTAGATTTCACGATCGCAGTATTTATAGATTGTTTTTCACTTTGGCATTATACACGATTTCTTTTGGTTTGAATTACAATATTCGTGATGGCGCGACGCTCCCAAATTCGTGTTATTATATTGTGCATTGTGGGTGCAGTAGACGCACGTGCATATTTTCATCTTTTTGGGCGTTGCGGATGCAACTCGTCAAAAATACTAATGGGAAACCACAGTGTGGTTAAAATTTAAATACTCAATATTCAACATAATTTTTGTATCAATTCTAAACAAATTCGTTGAAGAACAATTTCAGCAAGGTGTGTATATGAAAAAGATTTTTAGAGACGTGCTGAAGGAGGTGCTCCGCGCTATAATGCGCGTGCGCGTCGTCTTTTCAGCGACGCCAGCGCCATATTTGACTCTAGTGGTGGTAAACACAACTATACCATACGGACAGCGCTCGGTAAATTGTACGTGTGTGTGTGTATCGGTGCCTTGCTGTGTGTGGTTGTGTGCGCTCACGCGATAATTCTTTTGTGCATGTGTGTAGTTTTACGCCTTGTTTTGGCGAAATATTTGCGAAGTGGTGTGGTTTTGTGCTTGTGGATTTTGTGTTTTTAGCTGGCCGTATGTGAACATGGTGATTTTGCCGTAATATTTTCGGCGAATTTTCGTCAATTTCTGTAAGTGTTGACATTTATTTCTATCTTTATCTCATGCTTCTTCTGTTTTCTATTTTCAAGTGTCGACCCCAGTGGCTCGCTGGGGACGGACTTCTCATGATCTTGCGCTATTTCCCATTTTGTTTTCTTCAACTTTGCGGATCACTATATTAATCTGTGAACACACACCGTTTCACGGAACACTCAAAATCCGTGCGCATATCGGGTCAACAGGAAAACTCATAAATAAATCCAAATAATCCGATATTCAATTATATTTTCCTCGAGTGGTTGTTTTTTCGCTCGCGCGATGGTGGTGCTGTATTACATTAATCACGTGAAATGCAGAACATTTTGCAACCGACCCTCGCTCAGCTTTTATTATATTGGGCAGTTCAATTAATATGCCCACCGTATTTGGTCGCTAACCTGCTTGTAAGTTGAGCTTCTTACTTTGTGTGTGTAAGTGTGTGTGTGTTTGTGTGTGTTATTTTTGTCGTCGTGTGTTCACTACTAGGGTGCCAATGACACATTATACGACATGTTCCACCACCCCGCAGGCAGTAGTAGCGAATATATTGGGGGGAACAGGAGGGATGAAGTATGGTGAGGGGGGACAGGCACACGTGGGGTTTCTGCCGTGCATCCAGTGGTCTTCAAACATTTCTCGTGTGATAAGCACCATTGAATTCAATGCACTATATATGCATCTTTAACGTTGAACAATTTAAAAGTGTTTGTATAATGATTAGGGTGACTTTGAACTAGACTTGGTTAAATGCCACTTTGTTGTTTGACTAGGGCGTTTTTAGCACAGTCTTAATCTGTCTGTCTACTTATGACTACACGAACGCATTGGTATGTATTGTATTAACGCACCAGCTATGAGACAACTATGATATATCCATAGAGCGGCGGAACACAACGACAACAGGTTGAAAAGCGAGAGAACGAGAGAACAGGTTGATGAGAAACAGGTTTATTTATCACATTGTATTGCACGTAACTAGCTGCTCATGATCTGTCAGTGACTAACTGAAACAGGCGGCAGTAACTTCTTACATACACACACACATACACACACACACATACACACACACACACACACACACACACACACACACACACACACACACACACACACACATACATACACACACATACACACATACACACACACACACACACACACACACACACACACATACACATACACACATACAGAGCTTGTTCGCGTGTGTGTAGCGAGCGACACTTTTGTCTTCTGCATTCTTATCATCGTCTTGGTTGTTTTCCTTTTTATAATGCCCGTTTCCCACCAGGTTCCCACCTGGCATTACTGGCACACTCTTGCACGCACACACACACACACACACACACACACACACACACACACACACACACACACACACACACACACACACACATTATGTGGTATGTGGCGACGGATAACGGATCCGACCACAATTTGCGAATTATACAATTACGGCTTTCTTGCTTTCTCGAGCGTTCGTTCGGTCTGATAGTATATGTGTGTGTGTGTGTGTGTGTGTGTGTGTGTGTGTGTGTCAGTGAGTGTGTGTGTTAATGCTTCGAGATTGGTATTTCGCAATGAAGATTCTTGCGTGCAAAATGGTTGAAGAAGTGCAATTTTGTGCAGGTCTAATTTCATGGCTGTTTCTAGCTTGTTCATGTTTCAAGTATTGCTTCATTCTCTTATCTCTTCATTCTCTTTATTATTGCTTCATTCTCTTATCTCTTCATTCTCTTTATTATTGCTTCAATCTCTTCATTCTCTTTATTATTGCTTCAATCTCTTCATTCTCTTATCTCTTCATTCTCATATTGCTTCATTCTCTTATCTGTTCATTCTCTTCATTCTCTTATCTCTTCATTCTCTCCATTTTCTATTGTGTTTCGTCTTGATCTGTGTTCTATTTTCTCTTCGTGTTTCTTTATTTTCTTCATCTGTGTTGTGTTTATTGTTTTTTTTTTATGTGCTAGTTTACTTGGTAGTGACAGCTGCTCATATTGTGTGCGCTTGATTGTCATCAAACTGCCTAGCCAACTTGCTTCGTAATGGCAGAATACTTCACTGCAAGATCGTGCATATTATAATGCATGCAATTGCGCTAGTGTTGCAATTCTTCACGTTACGTTGCCAGTGTCATTATTCTAGGCTACCACACTGATACTTATATCTGGGCGCATGGGCGTAAATCATGGGGGGTATATATACCCCCCGACAAATTGGCTGGGGTTATGAATATGCAGTTATATTCCCGATAATTCTGCTGAGTTCAGTTCATCGGGTATATAATCAAAATCAGCATAGCAAAAATAATACACGACAAACGTAAAAATATGAATATGTGAAAAATCATACTTTACGCAATACACCTTTCATTTCTTGTTGTAATTGAATAGGCCGAAAATAGCTCCATGCAATTGGCCAACTGAGTTAACTTTGAACACTATTGCATGATGACTCTCAATCCCCCCGAGCCTCGACACAAATCTACACCCTTGCTAGGGCTAGTGTGATGATGTTTCAGCGTATCTTGGTCGATGTTTGCGATCACATTTCTTAAAGCAGTTCACCGTGCTAGAATCAATCAACAGGTGTCTACGGCTGTTGTAATCTAATCTAGTCTAGTCTAGGGTGTATGAACTTGTAAATGCATTTATGCCAAACTGTCTCTTGTAACATACACTATGTTTAATTACAGGCAAATCCAGTAGCATGGGGGAAGAGTGCAAGTGTACTATTACCACCCTGCTGTGGTGACCTCGTGTTCCGGCAAGCACCCAAAAGATGTGGAGAGAAAGGGAGATAAAAAGTAAAGAATTCTAGAGAGAAAGAGAGTTAGAAAACAAAATAAAAAATAATAATAAGCAATCAATACGATAACACTGTATAATGTCACTTCGCCCACACTACTCAATATATATAGGTTGGGGAACGTCAAAGAAGAATTTCCCTCCAAGCAGCAGATATTCTAGCTACGCCACTGCTACACAACAAATAAAATCTGGCCCCGTTTCTGATTGGCTGGTGCTCAAATACACCGATTTTGTGTGTGTTGTGTGCTGGTGTCGGTTGTGTTTGAGATCGGAAGATGTGCGCTGCTAACGGGCCATATATCTGCGTGTGTGAGTGATGTGAGGTGATGATAAGTCACGTGATGTGAGGTCTGGTTGCCGGAGGTGTTGCAGCGCGTGATGTTGCAATGATAGAGGGGGTACGGTCGGTGTTGTACTCGGTCTGCAAGCGTCAGTGTGTTACGTATTCTCCCTGTAGACAGAGCCGTAGCGAAGTCATATGAGGCCCTCTTCTACGGTACTTTTATGCACTACTTTATAATATATTTCGATATCATACGTGAGGCCCCTCGGCCTGCGGGGGTGCGGGGGGCTTCTACGATACTGCCTGTACAACAGTGTCTGTCAAACCCCCCCCCCCCCTCACGAGCTTATACCGCAGCATAATGGAACAAATGGACAATAAATGCGTTTATAGAATAATCGATATAGAACACGATGCCATCAAGGTCTTTCTTGAGTTTCTCAAACGCTCCGAAGCTCCTTATCTTGAACTGTCTACTGGAAGTGGTTCATGTTGAGAAGCACTGTTGCACTGTCACAGCCCGAGTTCAAGATGACGTCTGGTCAAGTTAACATCACGGCAGACTGATACATAATGATACACTGACACACTGACACTGACACACACTGATACACTGACACACACTGATACACTGACACACTGATACACTGACACTGATATACTGATACACTGACACACTGACACTGACACACACTGATACACTGACACACACTGATACACTGACACTGATATACTGATACACTGACACACTGACACTGACACACACTGATACACTGACACACACTGATACACTGACACACTGATACACTGATACACTGATACACTGATACATAATGCTACACTGATACACTGATACACTGATACACTGATACATAATGCTACACTGATACACTGATACACACACACTGATACACTGACGCATACTGATACACTGACACACACACACTGATACACTGACACACACTGATACACTGATACATAATGATACACTGACACACACTGATACACTGACACACACTGATACATAATGATACACTGATACATTGACACACACTGATACACTAACCACTGACACACACTGATACACTGACACTGACACACACTGATACACTGACACACACTGATACAAACACACTGATACACACTGATACAAACACACTGACACACACTGATACACTGACACACTGATACACACACTGATACAAACACACTGATACACTGATACACACTGACACTGACACACACTGATACACTGATACAAACACACTGATACACTGACACACACTGATACACTGACACACACTGATACACTGATACACTGACACACACTGATACACTGATACACACTGATACACACACTGACACACACTGATACAAACACACTGATACACTGACACACACTGATACACTGACACACACTGATACACACTGATACACTGATACACTGACACACACTGATACACTGACACACTGATACACTGACACTGACACACACTGATACACACTGACACTGACACATACTGATACACTGATACATAATGATACACTGTCACACACTGATACACTGATACACACTGACACACACTGACACACTGACACACACACACACATACACTGACACTGACACACACACACACTGACACACACACACACACACAGACACACTGTTACACACTGACACACACTTTCTGCTTGTCATTGTGGTCATTTTTGCTATATACACACATCCGAGTCATGTTAGATGGACATTGAAGAGAAATGAGGAAACAGCTTGACGAGTACAGCCAGGAAACAGTCAGACTCCTCAGTTGTGACCTCAATCTCTGCATTAACCTCACATGCATGATGCGAGCATGTATGTGTCTGTCTCTGTGTTTGTCTGTGCTTGGAGAAGAATTGGCGACTCCACCCACAAACTACACGCGACATCTTGTGCAGCAAATGCTTTCTCTAGTGCTCCTGCTCCATTAGCCCCTCATTCGCTGCACCAGTGTTGAACCCTTGTGTGTGTGTGTGCGTGTGTGTGTGTGCATGCTGGTAGTTGTTGCCGTGTGATCATTGGAGGAGGGATATCGTAATATCGTGATTAAGTGGCGCACGTCGTCATAACATATCCCACGCGCATAAGGTGCCCCAGTGACGCGCGTTCCGCTGGTATTCATATAGACCGGGC
Source organism: Sacculina carcini (assembly GCA_916048095.2). NCBI lineage: Eukaryota > Metazoa > Arthropoda > Thecostraca > Sacculinidae > Sacculina > Sacculina carcini. The sequence goes on from OU696573.1 coordinate 650,571, forward strand.
TGAACTGCCCACCACTAACACACGCACTCACACACACATGGTGGTTATGACGTGAGTGATCTGAATCACCGCCTGCCACGTATAAGTGTGTGTCATTTCGACACAGCGGCGGCTCTACACTGACTAATCCACGTGATTATTGCTCGTTGTTTGAGAATATAATCAGCCTCACAATAAACCACATTTCAGTGGGACATTTCCACTGTGTGCCTGGCTATGGAAGGCAAGCATTATTAGGGACACCGTATTGGCGTTATATAGGAGGTCTAGTTTACCACTAATCGCGTGCATATGCGGGACTATCAAATGCAGGATGCAGAGAGAAAGAGTTAGTGAGTCATTTACACACCTGCCTGCTTTTTCCACTACGCTGCTTTTTACCGTCCACACACACACACACACACACACACACACACACACACACACACGTGAGCGAAAAGCGAATGTAGTGGTTGCATACAGCCAGGTGAACTTCCATGTCCTCTTCCTTTTCTCCACTCCTGTTCTCTTTCTTGTTTCAATATGTGTGTGTGTGTGTGTGTATGTGTGTGTGTGTGTGTGTATGTATGTGTGTATGTGTGTGGTCACAATGATTGTCAGGCGACCTTTGCTGGCATATCATATGTATGTATGTTTGTATGTGTGTGTGTATGTATGTGTGTGTGTGTGTGTGACCGGTTATTGGTGACAACTCTTGCCGCAACACTGACACACACACACACACACACACACTGACACACACACACACACACACACACACACACTGACACATACACACACACACACACATACAAACATGGCTGCGCGCCTGCAGTTTCTGTGAATCAGTGAGTGTGCACGTTTTTGAAGGTAAATTGTTCAGTACATTGCTCTCTCTCTGTCTCTCTATCTCTGTCTCTGTGTGTACTCGTATTTGTTATGACTGGCAAGTACTCGCCACCGTGGAGAATGAGATTACTGTCGTCAGTGAGAGTGAGTAATCTCTGTAGATAATCTCCCGATAGTTGAGCAGGGATATTGAAAGTTCACAAAAGCCGAGGATTAGTGTGTATGACAGTGGTGCGTAACGTTTCTACTCTTTGATTACTCCTTGTTTTCACTTTTTCTCTCTTTTTCTCTCTTCTCGCTTTCTCTGTTTTCTTTCTCTTCTTCACATTTAGCCACAATTTCACTGATTCAATAAATTCAGTTGTTCCAGCGATCGTAATATAATATAATATAATGGAGTATAATGTAATACAATGTAATGTAATGCAATGTAATGTAATATACCGTAAATGCTCTTTTTATCCGACATGTCGGAATATTTTTCGACCCCCTGCGTATGGTGCCGGATTATTAGAGCCTGTCGAATTATTTTTGGTCACTCCGCACGGTAAGATTGCGCAAAAACTGCAACACAAAAAAGTGATTTTTGACGAAAGACGATGATTTATGCTTTGATTGATGAGTGCCGGTTTATAAGAGGATTGCTAAATAAACTGTTGCTGAACTATAACTGAATCGTGGTTGCAGTTTCAATAAGCCTTTCCAGCCTTACCTGAGGGTGCCGGATTATTAGAACCTGCCGGATTTATAGAGCATTTACGGTAATGTAATCTCGGCGAGTCACTAGAAACACTTGCTGTTTACACCTGAATTGAACTTGTTTGTCGTTATTATACTGTTGTGCACTCGCTCGCTCGCTTCTAACTGCTTCTAAACTGTTTCCAAGTGCTTCCAGCAGCTTGTTTGTGTGTGTGTGTGTGTGTATCAGTGGCGACACCAGGGGGACGTGGAGGAGCTGAAACTAACATAAAATAAGCCAAGCCCCCCCTTGAACCGCTTAAAAATCGTGACCATTTTGAGTGTAGTTCCTTATGTTTCGCCAAGCCTCGCATCTTTTTTTTTAGCCCCCCCCGGGAAACTCCTGGCGGTGCCACTGATGTGTGTGTGTGTGTGTGTGTGTGAGGGTATTTATGTTGATCGTGGGCGTGTTCTGACGATGAATGGATAATGGTGAGTGTTGGTTGTCGTTAACTGGCTACTGTGAGGCAGCTGATCTTTTCGACCTCTCTCACTCTCTTTCTCTCTGTGCGGGTCAATTTGCAACTTACGTCCTTTTCCTCCACTCTCTTCCTCTTCCCTTTTCGTTGGTGTTTGTTTTGCTCTCTGCTGCTGTGTCGCCTGGCCGCCGTGACCTCACAGTGACACGTGCATTTGACCTCTCCGGCTTTTTGGCTTGGTGCAACGTGTGAGCATGTGCTTGTGTGTGTTTGTGTGTTAAGGTCAATGTGGACACACACACATACATACACTTACATGCACATACACACACACATACAGACAGATGGTTGTCGGTATTTAATTGTCATGTCACGTGTGGAAAACGTTCGTTCGTTCGTCGAGTCGTCGTCATCATCGACTTTATACTCACGACTCGCCAACACACACACACACACACTCACACACACACACACACACACACACACACACTCACACTCACTCAGTGTGTGTGAGTGTGTGATTGGGCAGTGCAGTTTCTTATTTGTCCAATATTGCTGCATTGCGGTATTCCAAATGGAAGACAGATGTTGAATCTTTGCATCAACGTAATTCTATCATGTGACTGAGGTTAAAGGCCTAAGTGACAGCTGCTACACGGGAAGAAGCCGAAGCTTATGAACACACACAGGTGTGTCCCGTGCAGCTCGCTGCCACCGCAGAACCGACCCTCTCCACGCTATGACGCCACAAGGACGAAATACGTATTAGAGAGGGCCACCTCCCCAGAATGCATGACACAACACATGACTGATATCTGGTACCATCATTTACTGCTGGGTGGACAGGGGCTGTTGGATTATAGAATTATCCCAAGAAATTCTGCTCCGCCGGGTTTCGAAGCACAGACCACTACACCACGGAGTCCATGTGCGTATATGTATGTGTGTGGGTCGTTTCCTGATGTGTTTAGCCCAACTTTCATTCAATCCACCCCTTCTTCCGTCTAGTTCTGCATGTGTTTTCTATCGAATCCCGTTTGCCTGTGTGTGTGTGTGTGTGTGTGTGTGTGTGTGTTTGTGTGTATAAGATAATTGGTGTGTGTGTGTGCATGTGTGTTTGTGTGGGGTCGCAGGGGTGATCCGGTTCAGTATTATTGGTGTGTGCGCGTGCATACGGAGCAGTAACACACACACACACACACTGGCTGATGCTATCAGTGTTTGGTGCGATAGCGTGTTGTTGTTAGTGGCGTCTACTGGAGGTTGAGTGCTGGGTTTTTGTGTGCGATTAAGTTCGCCAACCTGCCGAGTATTATGCCATGCCGTCGGGTTTTGTACTTGAAGTAATTACGTGTGTATCTTGTCGCACGCGAGCGCTGTGTTGTTGTGAATGCAAGCGGTGATTGTGACTGTTTGTCTTATTCATGATTGTCTAGCGCAGAGGATCCCACCTGGTGGGTCGCGAGAGCCGCCTGAAAAAAATTGCATCCGTGAAAATTTGCTAACAATTCATGTTATAAACACCTGATGTTTTTTCTTTGTATTTTCGATTAAATTCAATAGCGATGTTATTAAAGTATTGAATGTGATGAGAATTCAGTATATAGGTGTTTTTCTAACTTCTCTTATTTTTACTGGGGGTCATGGAGCCCTGAGGATCTGTACTGGAAGTCGCGGAGGGAAAAAAGTTGGAAACCCCTGGTCTAGCTAATTTGGTCGTTTACAATGTCGTCTGTTGTCTGTTCACTGTTGTCTGTTGTGTGTTCACTGTTGTCTGTTGTGTGTTCACTGTTGTCTGTTGTGTGTTCACTGTTGTCTGTTGTCTGTTCACTGTTGTTTGCTCACTCTTGTTTGTTGTCTGTTCACTGTTGTCTGTTGTGTGTTCGTTGTTGTCTGTTATGTCTTCACTGTTGTCTGTTGTGTGTTCGTTGTTGTCTGTTGTCTGTTGTCTGTTCACTGTTGTTTGTTGTCTGTTGTCTGTTTCGTTGTGTGCACTGTTTCTTCTTCTAACTCGTCATCCACCTTCTGCGGCGTTGTCATGGAAATATTTGAACCTTGTATACGAAAAGGCCATTCACCATTCATTGGCCATTCACATACCATCTATGTGACATTCTGTTTGTTTAAAACACAAACAACCATTGTTTCTATACATACACACCAATATTCAGCTACCTTATTTCAAGAGGCGACACTATCTTCTGCTCCGGGGAGTGATTGTTGAATGAACGATCGGTGGATCACTAAGGATCATCAGTGGATCATTCTGTTTATCCGTGGATTGTTGTTTATTGTTATTTATTTGCTTATTTGCTTTTCGAACTGTTTTTCTCTCTAGAAATCCATACTTTTTGAACTTGCTTGTTTTCTACATATTTTGGGCTCTTCCAGTACACATGAGGCCAACGCAGGGTGGTAATAGTGCACTTGCACTCTTCCCCCATGCTACTGGATTTGCTTGTAATTAATTATACTCGTAATCATATCGTATTTTTACTGTTGTCTCGTGCTTATGTTTTCTTAGGACTTTTACCTGTCAGGTCTGGAATAAATGTATAATTTGCTGCAGTGGACCTAAGTCACTTGTGTGGAAGATTCCAATGTCTGAATGTACAACTACACACACACACATACATACACACACACACACATACAGTGTGTAAGCGAGATAGTGACTGAGTGAATGTAGAAACGGGGAGATGTAGAAGAGCTGACTTGAATGGGCGGACATCAAGTGTATGTGTGTGTGTGTGTGTTTTGTAGATGGTGTATGTGTGTGTGTGTGTGTGTGTGTGTGTGTTTTGTAGATGGTGTGTATGTGTGTGTGTGTGTTTTGTAGATGGTGTGTATGTGTGTGTGTGTGGGGGCGTTACACACGCACATCCAACATCCTCAATCGGGCATCATATGTGCCTTGCATACAGACACACACACATATACACGCACATACTCTCCAGCTGTGAGATACCATCTCGACCGTTTGTGTGTGTGTGTGTGTGTGTTGACTGTGTAATGATGCTATGAGAAAGTGCGCTTGCACACACAGACAGACAGACAGACAGACAGACAGGCAGGCACTCACGTGTGGCGAGATGCCGAGAATACAGACGTTAGTGGCATCATGGTTTGTGTGTGTAAAACATGACACACACACACACACCTGCGTAATAACACCATAATACGTCGTTGCATGCAGGAATATGGGGGCGACTGTGTTTGTGTGTGTGTGTCAGTGTGTTAGTGGTGATGCGTACAGTTGAGGAGATTTCACTTATTCCGCCATTTATTGTTTTGTTCAGGCTATTGTGCTGTGTTTTCGTGCATTCTTGTGCGCTTGTACGTGTGTGTGTGTGTGTGTGTGTGTGTGTATGTGTGACAATGGTGCATATATTTGAATAGCTGAGGGAAAATTGATTTTACATGGCGCGAGTGCTTGCTGCATCGTTGCGCGCGATTTTTACTGTTCTAAAATGTCATCGAAAGTTGTTTTTTTGCTGATGATAACGTATGAGCTTATGGTGAGGATTTCGCAAGTGTTTGTAGATATATAATATATAGGGCTGTCAAAAGTTAATAAAGTTACTTTTTCACCTAAAGGTCACTTTTTCATAAGCTACCTAAAACTGCATGAAAAAGTTGTGTACGATAATTTTTAAAAAAGTTATTAGGTTACCAAAAGGTACTTTTTCATCGTTAGGTTACTTTTTTGCTTTTAAGGTTTGTTTTTTATCGTCAGGTTACCTTTTGTTATTTTTCTTGTTATTAGGTAAGTTTACCACGAAGATTGGTGACTTTTTTGCAGATAAGAGGCACAAAAACTGTATATATGAGGATAAAATAGGAAAAGAGATGGAATATTAGGTCTGAAGATCAAGAAATGTCAACATTTCTGCTGTTAGGATTTAGCAATTGATATTCATCTTAACCCATTACCCATTAATGCCGATAACACATATCCGTGCTAATCGATATTTATACGTTTTTGGGTACTCAGGATAGTGTAATTCCATTTTAGGAAATGTCCACGAACCGGAGGGTGTCGTGAGATGTTTGGAGCGTGGTATGGTACGATGTGTGAGCTCTCTTCACCAGATACTGCACTGTAGCACTTGACAGTACGTATTTACTTGAACAGGAATTTGCACGTGATTTTCAGGGCGTGAGATAGCGCCATTATCCCACGTTTGACATATGGGAGGACGGGGGGCATTCACACATGCAGTGTTTACGCTACTGTAGTACGTGTTATTTGATAAAAAGTTCCATTGAAAAAAATATAAAGAACATTATTGCGACCATTACTAAAAATATTTACATTTGCAATTAATGTATTTCGCATTTGTATGAGCTTTCCACTTAAAATTATATTTTGATGGTTATTCTCTTTTTTTCGATGTTAGCTAAATTATGTTAAGTCACTTTTGGTTGTTTGTTATAAAAATGGTACCAGATCGGAGAGGGTGGAAAAGTAGTACCAACTCGGAAAGAGGATAAAAAAGAAGGACTGGTGTATTTTCTTCCTTCAGAACTGCAAACAGAAATTGACCTTTTTTGAAGGAGGTTATTTTTAGGTTACCTTTTTATTGGATATTAGGTTACTTTATATGTTCACAAACAAACAAAAAACAAACCGTGTATTTCACATAGCGCACTAATCAGCAAAGGCGTGATAAACATGTGATAAAACGATACAAAAGTGATAATAACTTTAAAACTCAGGTTAGTTTTAGGTTACTTTTTTAGGTTACTTTTTCTCGAAAATAAGGTTACTTTTTTCTGATTTTTAGGTTAGTTTTTTGACAGCCCTAATAATATATGATATACTCGTAATATGAGGCTATTCAAGATATGAGACCGTCTCACCAATGAGATGCACGGAGACAGAGAGAGAGGGAGACAGGTAGAGTGTGTGAGTGTGTGAGTGATTGGAGCCGCTGTATTGGTTCATCATCACACACACACACACACACATACACAAACACATACACATACACATACAGGTGTACGCATCATCTGTCAACAAGAACTGGTTCAACTAGGTGTTGCTGTGTGTATGTTTGTGTGTGTATTTGTGTGTGTGTGTGTGTGTATGTGACAATTGTGGCGACACTAGCTCGCTTACGCCACCCCAAACTCACCCAACACATACACACACACACACACACACACACACACACACACACACACGTGTTTAGTCAGCCTTGTGAATATGAAACAGTTCAATCAGTCGATTCAATCGAGACCGATTCACTTTTTATAATGTCAACCTTGCGTGTATGTATGTCTGTGTATATATGAATATGTATATTAGTAGATTAATACCGTGTTGTAAGTGTTGGTTTGGTTTTGACGTTATTTTGTTTTGTGATTTGACGATTTGTTGTTTATTGTGTCATCAATCATTTTATTATGTCGTGTTTACAATAACCTATTACGTTTATATTGGCAAAACAATTTTCCAACTTGCTAAAAATATCAACCAACAAATACTGGCTCGATTTTAGTTCACTGAAATTTTCTTGTGTTTTTCCATTATGTATGTGTGTGTGTATATTGTAGTACGACTTATCAATTCATTATTTCTGGTATATATTTACATTTACTGGTAAAAATTTCAGTTATGATATTGCAATTTAAATTGTACCTAATTATTCATACATATTGAGAAAAAATTACAACTAATAAATATATTGAATTTATTTCAGAAGTGTTATGTTTTTTATTTGCGCGACTTTTTGGATCTTGCGTAAAACACACTAAGATTGCATAATTTCTCTGTGTGTGTGTGTATGTGTGTGTGTGTGTGAACTGAAATTCGAGTGTGTATGGTGAAGGAATCTCTGTGACAGAGTGCAGGCACACATGAGTGAGTGAATGAATGAGTGAGTGAGTAAGTGAGTGAGTGAGTGTGTGCAGAGCCGTTGCGAGGAATTATGGGGCCCCCCGAAGGCAACACTTGGGGCCCCCATTGTGAATATTGAATGCATTTATTAGACATAATCACATAATACTTGAAGCAAAGGGGCCCCTCAACATTCGGGGGCCCCCCGGCCGGGGGTACGGGGGGCGGTTGCTACGGCTCTGAGTGAGTGAGTGAATGAGTTAGTTAGTGAATGAGTGAGTGAGTGAGTGAGTGAGTGAGTGAGTGAGTTAGTGAGTGAGTGAGTGAATGAGTGAGTGAGTGAGTGAGTGAGTTAGTGAGTGAGTTAGTGAGTAAGTGTGTGAGTCAGTGAGTCAGTGTCAGTGTCGATATGCCGATGACCTGAATGATGTGTTACACTGCAATGTCAACCAACAAATATCAATTTATCGACCCAAGAATCATAGGCGGATGAAGAAATATTCGTCAATTTGAAGATTACATGGCTTGCATTGGGGTTGTCTATTTAACTGGTCTTTGTGTCATCCCGTGTTGAAAATTATGCAACGGCTGGTGACCTAGGTCATTGACCTTTGTGATTGACAAGGTCACTCCTCTGCTCTTTTTCGTCAATGTTAATTCAATGCGTTCATACACACACACACACACATATACTTACAAATTGATACTGGTATTGGCTTCTACACACACGATTGTAAGGCAAACTACCGTACCTGTCTCAGAATTTATTAGTGTGTGAATTGGGAATTAGTGTTGATTGGAGCGATTTCCAAGTGGAAAATTTGAAAGTCGGACAGAAGGATAAATGTGTGTTTTTTCAATCTGAATTTGTTTATTTTCTAATTTCTAATTTTTCTGGAACAATCGAATTTATTGCATTTACCAGCGGTGTTATGTGGAAAATGAAGAGATGACTGAATTAAGTCATCAAGAGAAAAAGCCAATTTGACATTTTGCGCTAGCGAGAACCCATATGTCGTAGTCACGTGTTTTCTGCGAAATTTAACGACAATCGAAGTTGCGTCGATCTATTCAAGGACATTCAAGCTTATTGACTGCACGAACACGAACACACTCACACAGGTACATGTGTGTGTTTGTGTGTTTGGGTGACATTGTATGTATGTGTGTATGGGTGTGTATGTATGTGTGTATGTATGTGTGTGACACCTTGTGTGCAAATGACGTGTTTTCATTTGCGCTGATGTATTTGCATATATGTATGTGTGTATTTGCGTATGTCAGTGCTTGTATGTATGTATGTGTGTGTGTGTTAGTACATGCACATTTATGATGCCTATTTCGCTAATGGCGTATGAGTTGGCATGCTCATGTACATAAGGCGTAGCTAGTATATATGTAGTAGTGTTTTTCATGGTCCCGTCATACCAGTGTATATATATTGTTTTTATGTGTGTGTGTGTGTGTGTGTGTATGTGTGTGTGTGTGTGTGTAACTTAACATAACTTGATGGGGTACTTCTCAGCAGAAACTATTGATTTTGCTGTAAAATCCAGTCGTTCTGTTCTCCATATGTGTATGTGTATAAGATACCATATGTATGCCATGCCATGTGTGTATGCATGCTGAATTATTCGGTTGAGTTGTGTGCTGTTTGATCTGCAAGACAGACTGATTTTGCTGACTTTATCATGCACTCGTGTTATTCCAAGCTTGAAATTGCAGGTCTCATTGTATGTATGTATGTGTGTGTGTGTGTGTGTGTGTGTGTGTGTGTGTGTGCATTGGTGAGTGAAATTGCTAGATAGGTCGTATACCCCACATACATATTGCTTCCTTGCGTGCGTACATTTAATTTCATGATCAAATCCGGTTTCTTCCAGAATTTTCCAGTTTGTATTCTGTTTGTGTGTGTGCTTGTGGTTAATTTTTCTCACATAGTCAGTGTAAAAACGGAGGGAGTGTTAGAGGTGTTTCACGTTTTTTCACGGAATTTTTGTAGGCAGCGTAATTTATGGCTGTGTTTCTGGAAAGTCGCTGAGGAGATAATGTTTTTTGCTCAAATACACACGCGGCTCGAATACACATATAACATACGAAAAACATCACGAAACCAAATTAATCGACTAATTATTGTGATAAAGTTAAAAAATATGATTTTCAAATAGCGCCATCAAATCGGTCGATGATTTCATAATTACCACTATCACCTGATCAATTCATCTGAACATACACACGTATCATTCCGAATTGATTCGTGTTTGATAATTCTACTCAGAATTGGTAAAATGACGTTAGGATTAATTGGAACCTCTGTCATTTACGGCGAAATTAGGTATTTTATGTTTGTCTTATAAACGCTGAAATTTTATATGGTTTAATTAAAAGATTTCATGATTTTGTTTGCACACTGTATTGCTTGCGTCAACAATTAACAATACACAGTGCAAATGTCCAGAGACGCCACCAATATTCTACACCGATATTCTGGGTAGAAGTTGCTCAACCCAACATTGTCTTGCAGTACACAGTGATCCGTGTTGATGTCTTCTGTAACTCCGACTGCAAGAAACAATTGTTGAATGTTGGAAGTTTGTTCAGTGGCTGTCTCTCTCTCCTCCTCCAGTTGTCCTTGTTCCGGTGTTCTGAACAGAGGATCAGTTCGTCTTGAATGAGCGTCCATTAGTGTCGAGATGAGACCAGGTTGCTCGTACTGAAAGATGTTGATGGAAACAGGTTCGGTGTTGTTATTCTGGAGGAGGAGGTGGTGGTTCATCAGAGAAACTGATGCTGGTTGTGTCGTCTGTGACAGCTGATTTTGCACTGTTCATGCCTGCTGCTAGGTCCCGTTCTCCGCTAGATTTGTCCAGTGTTGATTTGTTGCGTGGTCGCTTGACAATGCAGCAGTAGACACAGCAAGCAAGCAGACACAACACAGTGATAACAGCCACCACACCAATCACTATAATGGTGTTGCGTGCTCCCATCTTGAAAAACAACCCCATTATCAGTGATTCCTCATCGTAACAATATGCTTCTTTTAGCTGTAGTCCTCGTGAGCAGTAATCACTCCTCCGCGTGTCCCAGTGGCCCGGTACTGGCTTGTTTGGCTGGTTTTCAGCAGTGTTCTTCCATTTGAACATGAAATACTGCTTCAATTGCTGCTCGGCCACAAACTGCATCAGTATTTTAACTTGTCGTTGACACTTGCTGCCGCATTTGTCTTGTTTGCGCCAGTTGTAGTTGATCCTGGCACTGGCTTTTATTGAGAGTCGCGCTCCTTTCTGACCGTCATTCTTACACACCGTTCTCAATGGCGATATTTGGCAAATGTTTATACACTCAGTCTTCGCGGCCGTCTGGTCATCTTTACTGCCGCCGCTCGTACAAAATCGACACATCGGAGACATTTGTGAGAGAAACAGTTTTTCTAATGTTTCGCCGTTTTTGCAGTCGATGTTGGTGTACTCAACATTGAAAATTGCAGATTTGTGCGGCTCTTTTGCCATTCTAGGCGGCTCTTTTCCGGCATTTTCCAATTGCTGCATCATTTTTCTCCGTGCAACATAATCCTTGACACTGTTCTTGAGGTCAGTTTTCAGTTGGTGAATATCGGGATGGAGGTGTTGGCAGTGGTGTTGTGATGTATCATTTGAAGCAGCTTGTCTGGCTGTATCTTTGGAAGCGCTTGTTTCGGCTGCACTCACCGGTGGCTTCATTGTTCGAGGAGGGTTATTAGACTGAGGTGTGTGCTGAACCGTGTTCTTCACAGTGGGGTGCACGTGCTCAGCTGTATGAGAGGGCGTTGCATGTGTCACCATATTGATCGGCCAGGTTTTGGGATGTACTTGCGTTGTCATGACTGGAGCACTGGGTCTGGTCGGCGAATTCTTCTCTTGTTGTTTTTGCAACTTGGAAGTTTGCTGGCCAGTGGATTTGGCGTCGTAATTGTGCGTTTGTTTGGCCAAGCTGTTATAGCGAGCTTTCTTGTTGGCTGAGCTGTGTACACCTGTTGCATCACCTTGCAACTTCACTTCTGCATGCTGGTACTGGTGTCGGCTGCTCTGTATCGCTGACACAACCTTACCAAGTTCTGACGGACGATACTGGAAGTTGTGTTTTTTGCCGCTATGCTGTTTCCTTGCGGCAACGTTCAGTGTTTTTCCGTCTGGACGATGTTGTTTGGCCTCGTGATCGTTCCAGTCCAGTGCAGACTCAGCGGTCAATTTTTGTCTGGTTGAGTGACGTTTGAGTGAGTTTCTTCCAGGTGTATCTTTCATTGCGTGAGTGAGCGTTTGTCTTTGTTTGCTGTTATAGCGAGGTTTTTGGCTCGCTAAACTGTGGACATATTTTGGCATGTCGACTGTCGACTTCGGTTCTCCATGCTGCTTCTGATGTTGGTTGTTGGGTACAACTGACACAACGCTACCAAGTCTTGAAGGATGGTACTTGAAGCTGTGTTTCACTTCTCCATGGTATTGTTTTGCAGCACTCTTGACTGCTGTTCCCGCTGGATGATGATCCCGTTGTTTGACCACATAGTAGTCAGAGTCCAGTGCAGATTCATCGGTCAATTTTTGTTTGGTCGAGTGACTTTTGTGGTGGGAGGGATGGAATCCTCTGTTCTGGTGTTTTGTTTCTCTGAGTCTCAGAGAGTCTTCATGACGTATCATGGCACGAGGCTGATATAGGTGCCTCGGGTCAGTATCACCCATTAGCATGAATGCTATGAGCATTTTCAACAACATCTTCGAGATGTTGATCATCTTCAAGATTGATTGATGATATCGGACGTGATCGCTGCTAACACTGTTATCTCAAGATAACTGGCTTACAATTGACATTGGTCGCTGATACAAGTGATTTGTCACATTGATTTTGTTCAATTGCTAAATTCTCGTGATATTATTGCAACTGCACTGCTGTATTTTCACTGGAAATATTCTTCAATTTGTCAAAGAAAATTCATGCTTAAAAAAAACTTACTAACTCTCGTGCATTGTTTTCACGGGGTATCTTCATAAATTATTATTTATTCTAAATTATTTTTCTACTTTCAGCTTTGATTTTTTTGGTTCGAATTTGAACATTCTTCTGCTCTTTTCAACATGCACGTTTTGTTGCAATAGAATTACGGCGAGAAATGGACTGGTAATCCTAATCATCACATCTCTTGCTGTTGCGCTGTGCTCTCCTGTACTTTTTCTGTGACCATTTCACCTTGATACTCACTTAATTGAGTATACACTGCGCTGGTGAGGCCATTGGCGTTTTCATGAGGTACGGCAAGGTTATCTCGCCTCCTCATCATGTTGTTACCTGGTTTTCCTCATCGTTGGTTGTTGTCGGTCCAATTAAGGTGGCGGTGGTGACGGGGGCTGGTCTATTGAAGCACGTGCAGACGTGATTATGTCGAGGTAGTGATGGTTAATTGATCAGGGTCACCGAGCATCTGTCGTCATCGCTTCTCCAACACACAGACAAGCACACAGACAGAGTGAGGGAGGGTGCAAGGTAGATGTGGTGACGTCACATGGTAGTCGTGTCTGACCTCTCATTTGTGAACACGCACCTACACACACACATGTATGTGTGTGTGTAGGGTCACTTTGTGGGGACGATGCCGGGTCCCACCAGTATGACCACATTCTCATCATGCCTCCACGCATACACACACACACACACACACACACACACAAACACACACACACACACACACACACACATACTAACATGATGGACCGTTTAAGTAATTGCGTTTGCCTCGTGTGTGCTTCACACATGAACACATGGTGTTATACAACGTATCTCAGTTGGACATTTTGTTCTGGTCGGGGGGGTGCGCTGAATTAACCCACCACCCCTTGTCGCCAGGGAGGAATTGCCGTTGGCCATTCTTGGCTTGCCGTCGGTGTGATAATGTCAGCGTTGCAAGATAGTCAGCGTTGCAATAATGCAGCGATTAGCCAGTCGTAATTTGCGTACAGGCAGGGTTTCTAGCCATACATGGACATTTATCTTCATCTGGTCTCACAGTGACTGAACCCTGACTTTCATGTTCTGCTATGTGTGTGTGTGTGTGTGTGTGTGTGTGTGTGTGTGTGTGTGTGCTATCATGCACCGCCTCATCAATGATTTATACCTGTATGTATGTGTGTTTATGAGATCGTTAGGCGCGTGTGTAATTGGACCATTTTTCTGCTGTCGGTGTTGCTTTGATCTTTCCGCCGTGTCATCTGCTGTGTGTATCTCATTCTTGTGTGTGTGCGTGTGTGTGTGTATTCACCGAGTTGTGCTACATGATTATGAGATTGTGAGGCTTGAACTGTCTTTTTTGCCATCAAGTGTTTATGCTTGAAGTAAGTTATTTTTTACATAGTTGTAGGTTAGTTTATTTGACTCGTCGATGGCTGTGTGTAAGGGAAACTGTACTTGTTGAAACTGAAACTGTGTCTGCCTCTTCAGTCCTATGTCTACTGTGCATCTCATCATCTTCTTGTTGTATTTATGCACGTTTATCAAGCCTCCTCCTTTCTCCCTTCTTCTAGAGATGGCAGGTTCATTAAATACAATATTTGAGATTCGTCACAAGTTTGTCAGTGA